>JAJGOT010000484.1:0-247500 GCA_022457155.1 Cladopsammia gracilis
CGAATCTTAATTAATTAATTAATTAATCTTAAACTCATTAATAATTCATCAAGTTTCAACAAAGAAAATCATAAGCGTGATGGTGGTTTGGAAACCCGTTCTTAATTGATTAATTAATTTTAAACTCATTAATAATCCATCAAGTTTGAACAAAGAGAATCATCAGCGTGATGGTGGTTTGGTAAATTAATTTTAATGAATAAATTATTAATTAATTAATTAATTAATCTTAAACTCATTAATAATCCATTAAGTTTGAACAAAGAAAATCATCAGCGTGATGGTGGTTTGGTAAATTAATTAATTAATTAATTAATTAATTAAATCATTAAACTTATTAATAATTCATCAAGTTTGAACAAAGAAAACATATTGAAGCGTGACAGTGGTTTCGAAATCCGATCTTCATTACCTTACATTTTGGTGCTTTTATTCCTTCATTTTGTCCATATGTAATGACCAGCTTGAGAAGCTATATCAAACACTCCGAAGAGTGTTTCATCGGGTATCCAAATACCTCGAAGTGGATTTAAAAAAACTCGGCCGCGCCTCTTTTTTCAACCCACTTTCCGGTGTTTGGATCAAACGTGGCAGTACGCAGCTCTTACAAGGTCTTCTCTGATTTGCTGAGACGACAATAGAACAAACAACACAACAATGGCTAACAATAGACCCTAGATCTTAAAACAATAGAGCTGCATGATATACAGTCCAATGAAATTAGAGGTTGTAAAGAGCTGCGTGGTATCTGGATCAAACTGCACCCATATCCGGAAGGCCCGGGTTCAAGTCCGCTTTACTGATCACCAGCTGGGTTTGTAACAAGGTAGTTCCTTGCTTAAATACCATGTAAATATCCAACTAGTTAGCTTCCCACCAGTTTGGAGTTGATTTCACTGATTTATATAGTGTCCCCAATAAGCACTGCAGTGCTACATGCTTCGACGCTTAATACAGCATTTAGTTTTCTTTTTTCTTTCTGTTTTTTTGTGATATTTTTCAACTTTTTCAGGTTTTCGTGTTACTCTTCGTTTATCTAATTGCTGGAATTCTCATTAAAAAGTACAAAATGGGAGTAGAGAGCATGCCGGAGATGGTTCCTAATTACGAGTTCTGGGCTGGAATTCCATCCCTTGTAAAGGTAAGAGGCGATTCTGTGTCGTCGACCGTCATATGACCAAAACCGATGTAATGAAAGTCAAACAGAGTAGCAGGTGATTTTGTGCAATGAACCAATTACATCGTTTTTGTTCTTAATATATTTTACTGTAAACATAGTAGTTGGGTCTTCAGGATCGTTACAGACAAAGGCTATAGATTTACACTAGACCAAATGTCTCCGGATTTTGTTCCTAATACAGTCGAACCTGTATTAGGCGGCCACCCTCGGGACTTTGGAAATTGGCCGCTTAATACAGGTTTGGTGGGCGTGGTCAAACACAATCACTCAATTTCTACCTTGAACTGCGGTGTTCGCCACACGCCTAAGTTACGGAACTCGAGTTTCAAGAGTTGGATGTTGCAAAACTGCCTCTAGACCATATTCTCATTCTAATGAATTGACGAACAGGTTCAAGGGTGGCCGCTTAGAACAGGTAAACATAACAGAGACAGACAAACATGGGACTCCTAAAAGGGTAGCCGCGACCGCTTAACAGAGGTAACCGTTTAATTCACGTAGCAAATACAAAATTTGTATGGACAAAAATTCGGGACTCTGAAAACTGGCCGCTTAATACAGGATCGTTATATGTACTTTACTAGGCCTGTTGCTAAGGCATCGAACAGATCAAAAATTGGCAGCTGATAAAAATATTCCTTTAAACGGAATTAAATCGTCAAAACAAACTGATTAAAGTGTCATAGTTATGATCCAGACGCCATTGGAAGGGAGCGGGAAGAGGGGACGAGGTTGGACGGGGAGGAATTGGGCTGAATGAGAATGATAGGGAATAGGGCCTTATTTTTTTGGCGAGATAACAGGGAGAAGGGGGTACCGGGGGTACCGGGGGTACCGGGCCCCTCCCCTAGATCCGTCACTCACTGTGGAAACACTACCAACGAAAGACTGTGTATAATTGAACTATGCACAATCTTTCGTTTTACGTTCACACACTATGACTGAATGACTAAACTTCGTCTGCCAGTGCGATGCTCTACTTTTTTGTTTGCTTATTTGCAGGATGGCGTTGTATTTACTTGTGAAGGTCTAAAATCTGGGTGCTCGTCTCTGTGCCAGAAATGCAGTAAAGATGGCTATGCCAAAATATGAGCGAAACATTTTTTAAATGAATAAAAATTTATAGGCTGCGTTGTGATTGACGTTCCATGAAGTAAGATAGAACTAGGTTCCATCATTCGCTATGCAGTTTATTTTGAGTTTAGTTATATTATCAAGTACTACCCAGATAGCTCGTACTCCATTTCATTACCGACATTTCACTTGGTCCCGAAGGCACCAATAAGCAAAAATGATTAGTAAAATATGTCAAAACACAATAACGTAGGAAATGATTATCCGTTGATCAGAGAGTGGTTTTACTTCATCTGTGAAAGAATTAGAATTGTATTTTTGAGTCCATTTTAATTTGCATTATTGATATATTATTTTAATTATTTTATGGAATTTTAGACTTGTAATTTTGGATTTTTATTTTATTACTAAATTAATATCTTATTGTAAGGCGCAGTTGAATATTTTTATAGAAACTGCGCGGTAGAAATTTTAATTTATTATTATTATTATTATTATTGAAATAGATAGTAGGATTTTACGCCGTAGTACTTCGTATCAGTTTCTATTATCCTCAAATATTAGAGCGATTACAGTTAACCCGTGAAATAGTTAGTAGAATAGTACGCACTATTAGACAATAATTCCATTGTTTTCTTTTGTTTAATTTGGACTACCATACACTAATTGTTAGATTGTGTTTCACGGGTTAACTGTAATCACCCTATCAAGGTCTAGCGCCAGTGTAATGGATAGTGATAGATAGTGTTACTCACTAACTAATAGTTTCTGTTTCACAGTTGAAGTAAAATCACTCTAAATTGCAACATGTACTACCAAGAATATCATGTGATTTGCGTAAACAAGGAAGTGATCATGAGGTGGCACGGTATATCTTAATCGTTTGACCTACTAGAGTGATTTTAGCGGAGCACTTGCCAGGCCGAAGGCCTGGCTGCGCAGCTCCATACTCATAGAACCTACGCCGTGATTTTTCATGGTCATGGCTAGCGGAATGTTTCGCGGGCGCGTGTCCGTCCGTCGCCCGCCCGCCGTGTTGGAACAACATCCGGGATCTTGAAAGCAAGGCTTTGTTTTTCGCGCGGCCACACAGCCGTGAGCTCGGTAAACATTTTAGTTGTTTTCTTGTGCCTAGCGGAGAATTAAACTCGTTATTTTCCTGCATTTTTTCGCGGTTTGCTACTCAAGACAGGGATACTAATTAAGGTATACTCAGAAGCCGCTTTAGTGGAAAAAGACGAGCTTTCAGGGATAAAATCTTGCTTCGAGGAACTTCATGTATTACATTTTTATCAATGCGGGAGATGATTTCAGAACCAGAAGCGGAGATTTGAATTTCCAAGCAAGCGAGGAACTTAAAGGTAAAACAGATTACAGTTTTCGATGAGAATTTATGTTGATATCAATCTGTGAGTGACTTGTTATTAGTGTTATTGTTAGTTTTGGCGAATTGATTTTAAAACGTGCCTATCTCTTGAATTTCATCGAAGAAAGCTTGAACTCGATGAGCTATAATTACATGGTACGCGTTTTGCTTTTAAACCTAAACTAATGGAGATTTGAATAAATTTTTTCGAAAGAAGATTGTGTTGTCCATTTTTATGTGTTTGTTCATTCATTAGATAGATTGAAAAGCGATTTTATGTAAACAAAACAAGACTTGATTTTATAGTACAGTTCTATCTTCACTCGCATCGCCTTATGCAAATATGTTTGTGTATTTTTGCAATTTTTGATTTTCAAATCAGTTTCTCGGGCAATTTTTGACAAACATAAACTGTATTTTATTCGGAAACTAGTGGTACTATTTATTCTAGACAGAGAAAAGTTGTTTTTGTGAACTTTTGTACGGTCTATAAAAATGAAGATTGTGTTGTCCATTTTTATGTGTTTGTTCATTCATTAGATAGATTGAAAAGCGATTTTATGTAAACAAAACAAGACTTGATTTTATAGTACAGTTCTATCTTCACTCGCATCGCCTTATGCAAATATGTCTGTGTATTTTTGCAATTTTTGATTTTCAAATCAGTTTCTCGGGCAATTTTTGACAAACATAAACTGTATTTTATTCGGAAACTAGTGGTACTATTTATTCTAGACAGAGAAAAGTTGTTTTTGTGAACTTTTGTACGGTCTATAAAAATGAAGATTGTGTTGTCCATTTTTATGTGTTTGTTCATTCATTAGATAGATTGAAAAGCGATTTTATGTAAACAAAACAAGACTTGATTTTATAGTACAGTTCTATCTTCACTCGCATCGCCTTATGCAAATATGTCTGTGTATTTTTGCAATTTTTGATTTTCAAATCAGTTTCTCGGGCAATTTTTGACAAACATAAACTGTATTTTATTCGGAAACTAGTGGTACTATTTATTCTAGACAGAGAAAAGTTGTTTTTGTGAACTTTTGTACGGTCTATAAAAATGAAGATTGTGTTGTCCATTTTTATGTGTTTGTTCATTCATTAGATAGATTGGAAAGCGATTTTATGTAAACAAAACAAGACTTGATTTTATAGTACAGTTCTATCTTCACTCGCATCGCCTTATGCAAATATGTTTGTGTATTTTTGCAATTTTTGATTTTCAAATCAGTTTCTCGGGCAATTTTTGACAAACATAAACTGTATTTTATTCGGAAACTAGTGGTACTATTTATTCTAGACAGAGAAAAGTTGTTTTTGTGAACTTTTGTACGGTCTATAAAAATGTACTGTGCAGACGGTCGCGTAATACTGTTTTTGAGAATTGCTAAAATTGAAAATAGCCCCTTCGTCAATCTTAATTCTTGTGCTTCCAACCTTTCACCTTCGTTAAGTTTCACCTTAGTTAAGCTTGTTCGAAGTGCGACGCTGTTAGGCTTGGGCTATCTATATATATTACTTCATCTGTGAAACACTATCTAACAATTAGTGTGTGATAGTCCAAATTAAACAAAAGGAAACAATGGAATTATAGCGGAGCTCTCGCCGGGCCGAAGGCCCGGCTGCGCAGCTCCATACTCATAGAACCGATGCCCGCATTTTTCATGGTCATGGCTAGCGGAATGTTTCGCGGGCGCGTGTGTGTGGCGCCCGAACGCGCCCGCCCCCCGTGTTGGGCAATTTTGAAACCAAAGCGAGGCTGTGTTTTTCGCGAGGCTACATGGCCAATGTGACGTGAGCTCGGTAAACACGTCAGTTGGAGCTGTGTTTAGCGGAGAAAACCGTTTTAAAGTATTTCCCTGCATTTTTTCGCGGTTTGCTACTCAAGACAGGTTTAACATTTTTCAAACAGTGGTCAAGACCGCATTTGAGGCTGCGTAACTCTGCAAATCAAGCGTTTTTGGAGGAATATAGAGCTAAGTGCTTATTTTTAAACCTGATTTCGTTTTAAATTGAAGCTAGTAGCTCGTCGAAGCATTTGTTTACAACTAAACTCTTTTGAGTTTAATTATTGTGCTTCCGACCTTTTCGCCTTAGTTTAAAAGCTTAATATCATTAGTTTACTGTTCTATATTGTGCAATTTTTTAGGTTATATGTTGGCTACACAGCCGTCAGCTCGGTAAACACTTTAAAAGTTGGATCTTTCGCAGTGTTTAGCGGAGCAGTAAAGTCGTTATTTCCCTGCATTTTTTCTTGGTTTGCTACTCAAGACAGGGATAATTAATTAATTAAGGGATACTCAGAAGCCGCTTCAGTGGAAAAGGAAGAACTTTCAGGGATAAAATCTTGCTTCGAGGAACCCTCATACGTTTATATCAATGCAGGAGCAATGCGGGAAGATGTCTTGTTTTTATTACGGATTTCAGATTTCAGAACCGAAGAAGCGGAGTTTTAACGAATTTCCAAGCGGTCCAGTGACTTAAAGGTAAAATAAATCACATTTTTCGATGGGAATTTATGTTGATATAAATTTTTGATTGACTTTTCCTTTGTGTCCTCTTAAATTTTGGAGACATGTTTATGAAACGTGCTCAAATTAAGTCGTGTTTGTTATCTTGAATTTCATCGAGGACAGCTCTGCCTTGATGCGCTATTAATGGTATACGTGTTTTTAAACATAAACTAATGGAGATTTGAATAACATTTTTCGAAAGAAGATTGTGTTGTCCATTTTTATGTGTTTCTTCATTCATTACATAGATTGAAAAGCGATTTTATGTAAACAAAACAAGACTTAGATTTTCTGTCAGGCTTCACTCGCGTCGCCTTATGCAAATATGTTTGTGTATTTTTGCAATTTTGATTTCCAAATCAGTTTCTCGGGCAATTTTTGACAAACACAAACTGTATTTTATTCGGAAAGTAGTCGTACTAGTTATTCTAGACAGAGAAAAGTTGTTTTTGTGAACTTTGTACTGTGCAGACTGTCGGGTAATACTGTTTTTTGAGAATTGCTAAAATTGAAAAATAGCCCGGTCGTCAATCTTAATCCTTTCACCTTAGTTAAGTTTCACCTTAGTTAAGCTGGTTCCTTTTCTCCAGCTCATTTCGATTTTTACCGTAATTTGTACTTGCAAGAACCTGTTAATTTAACATTCCAAACCGAATTTTTGAACAAACTTGAAAACAGATTAAGTGAGAACGAAATTTTATCCTGCGAAGGATTTTTATCTTTGGCTGAAATAATACCCACGCAATGCGTGGACTTTCTTCAGGGAAAACCCCCGGTTCAGACGGATTACCTCAAGAATTTTACGCTAAATTCTGGGATCTTTTGGGCTCTATTCTGTTCGAAATTATAAATTTAGTTTGGAAAATAATTCTCTCAGTGATTCAATGGAAGGAAGCGTGCTAGATTACTTTACAAATTTGAACCTGTGGAAGGGTGTGGGGTGTTTTCACTCCCACCCTATCGGCACTACTCAATACTAGGCTTTTAGTCAATGTTAAGACTATTTTCTTTTACCTAATGGACTTCTGCTGACGACGAGAATGACATGCGAGCACTCTTTCATTAAGACCATACTTTATGGTATATGGGTTTTTCGAAACAAAGCAACTTTTCACAATGGCACCGAGAACTCTCGGGCCACTGTAAGGGAGATAAGGAATGACATCACAACACAGTTGCAAATTGACCGGTGGGGGGTACTTTGCACATTTTGGGCGGGGGTGTGCCGCTGGGACTCTGAGACCCTTAACCTATACTATACCATTTTAGCTGCATTTTGCAACCCTATTCTAGACTAAACACCGAAAAATCCTACCCAATCCTAGACCTTTTCTAGACTCGCTATTTTGCAGAAACTCATTCACTATCACAGTCAGTAAAAATGTCAGTAAAAATGTCGTACAGCACACCTTACCCATTATTAAATGCCATTTGCCAGTAAACCTCGTCTAGTGTCTCTAGTCTAAATTCTTCATGCAACTGATCAGTTTTGCAGAAAATGATACCCTATTCTAGACCAAAACTCTCTGATTACTATACCCTATCCCAGACTAAACTGCTTGAAAACCATACCCTTCACAGCGGCACATACCTATATAGCTCATATATGGGAGTACCCCCCCCCCCCCCCCCCCCCACCGCGCGAACAGAAATTTTCTGCTTTGTGGTGTCATCCGAATATTTGTGGAATACAACAGTCAAAGCTTGTGACTAATAATTTAGGTACTGGCAACTCATCATTCATTACCAGAAATGACTAAAGTAATCATGTGCAAACCAGAAAAGACTTTCAAGTGGACCAAACGACTGGAAATGAATTTTATAAATAATCCCTTATGGACTAGACTTTCAAGTGACTGTAAACCGGAACTGACCTTGTATTATTGTAACCGGAAATGACTAGCTTTAACTCAGGATGCCTTGTAACCGGAAATGACTAGCCTCTCAGGATAATATTGTAAACTTTAGGGATTTGTTATTGATAAATAAAACATTTTAAAAGAAAAAAAAACTTTTGTTGTGTTTAGCGGAGAAAATGGTTTGCAAAATCATTTTTCCCTGCTTTTTTTCGCGGTTTGCTACTCAAGAGAGGTTTCACATTTTTTAAACAGTGTGCTTTTGTGGAATTTGTGCAGTCTAAATGTAATGTGCAGACGGTTGCGTAATACGCTTACTGTTTTTGAGAATTGCTAAAATTGAAAAATAGCCTGGTCGTCAATCGTAATTCTAATTTTTCTCGTGCTTCCGACCTTTCACCTAAGTTAAGCTTATCAACAGCGTTTCTGTTCAGAGAGCTCCGCTGTTAGGCTAAGCCTATCTATATATATATTAGCCTAATAGTGCGTACTATTCTTACTATTTCACAGATGAAGTAAAATCACTCTAAACAACAATGAACTTTTTAACCAAAATTGTGTGTGGAAAACCGAAATCATATAGTTAAATTTGCTAATACATTGATATTAATTCAACAAACTTTTTAGTGATAAACCAAGATTCAATTTAACATGCGAACAGCATATTGCTAACGTGCAACACACAGCATGGAAAGTGTGTGGAATCCGCTTGTGTTAAACAATACATTGTATCTCATTAAACCTATTCACACTGTACTATATCCATTATTTTGTCCATATCTTCACTATGGAAATATCAATGAGGAAAGTCTCTACTTGAAACAATCAGAAACCTACAAAAGTAAACTATAAGAATAGATGAAAAGTTCATTGTTGTTCAGAAGTGCATTGTTGTTTGGAAGGTTAAATGATTAAGATAGACATTCCATATCATACCACTGTAAGAATATCAAATATAAGGTGGATTTTGGTTAAACACGGACCCGCGCTATAAAAGGAACCTTGGCCTGGCCAAGCCGCCAGTCATTTCACACTTGACACCGAACTGTCAACATCACGTGCATCCGCTCGCCAATGGAGAACCGTTACCAGCGCGAAATTCAAATTTGGCAAGCTAAATTATTATATTCATGCTAAAAGGCGCATAAATTCAAATAATGTTTTTAGTTTTATTTTCGTGAAAGATAAATCCTATACAAGATTGAGCTGGTGAAGGTAGAATTAGACCAATTTTGGGGGCAACGGTCTTCCTCTGTGTTGCTCGCAGTGTTAGCCATCTTTGATTAGCCGTTGAAGCAGTGATGGTGTGACAAAGGGGCGGAGCTATCCCTTTTATAGCGCGGGTCCGTGTTTAAAACAAAGATTTTAGGGATAAACAAAGTTAACATGCAAATAGCACATAGCCTGCACATAGCCTACGTTCAACACAAAACATGAAAAGTGTGTAGAATCCGCTTGTTTCAGTTGAGCAATACATGGTACAATGTCACTACAATAAGTTAAATGAGATGTATTATTTTATCAATATCTTTATAATGAAAATATCATTTGGGCAGGTACATATCAGTACATATCAGGTACATATCAGTCGTTACATGAAACAATCAGAAATCTACAAAAGTAAATTATGAAAATAACATTTTTTGGCTTTGGAGACTACACTATACCTTCTTTTTTCTTTTCTTTTTTTTTCCATAAGATTCAGAAGGAGACATCCGCCAGTGAATGGTGCATTTGTGGCGTAACACGCTTATAGGACGAGGAATATTCATGTCATGTTTTTCTTTTTCTCGCGCGCTCACGTTTTTGTTTGTGCTACCTGCTTCGCCTTGCGGCTTTTATCTTGGTTCACGTTTAACTAATGACATGCATTTTACGAAAGCCGGGTCACTTGGAACGGATCGACAACCACTTTCACCATTTGTACCAATGATACCAATCAATAAATTGTTCATGCACGGCTCACAACCCAAACTAAAAGGAAATTTTAGTTTTAAAATGTTATATGCGCAATTGATCACTAGTGTAGGTAGTTGCACAATAGAAATCGTTAAATTATTTTATATCTAAAAGAAAAATTAAAGAATATCTTCTCTGTAAATTAAAGATTTTGTATTTCTTCTTGTATTTAAAGATTAAACACGAAGTTCTGGTATAAAAGGAGCTTGTCCTGGCCATTCTCACCTCCAGTCGTCAATCAACCACTGAAGTATTAACAAAGACAAAAAACATGCGTCGTTACGAAGACCATGCATTCATGACACAATTTGAAAAACTTTATGAAAGTTATATCAAAAGTCTTTATGAACTTCTATTCCTTTAAAGCATATTATATTTACAGCCCTTTTCAGTGTTACGTGCAGTAGGAACTATTTTCCACGTCTATTGACTTCTATCTTTCGACATAATTTGTAACCAGGCCTGCTGTAACAATTCACTGTTGCCGTAAACATGGCGGAACTCCCGACTGTTTCGGATGCCAAATTTAGGCAAGCGATGAATCTTTTTGGCCTGCCAGTTCCCGAAGATTCCGAGGAAAGAACTCGAGAAGTGATATTATATACGAAGACCGCCAGTGGGAAAGCTATCGGACAACCTTTGAGTTTTAACCACAAACTCTCGAAAGACCTGAGGGAGACCAAACGCTGGATCAGACAGGTTCTCGCTGACTCAGTCGAAAATTGTGCCGATGAAATTGTATCAGACAATGTTTACTAAAAACAATCTAAAGCGAACACGGCGTTTCTAGTAGTGAATAACAGTGGGATGGATGGAGTTTTTTCAGAATACCCGGAAAGAATGAAAAACGGCCATAAATCAAGTGTCCCGATACGGATGGCTGTCGACTGGCATTTTCGCGGTGAGTTTTCTTCGCATGGTTTATTTGTTAGCATTGCATTGTCAATAGTCAGTAGTCAGTTTGTTTTCTTTAACGTCTGACGAAAAGCAAAAAGGTTAGTTCTACCCTAGGGTAAGTAAAACCATTTCAATTTGGTCCCATAACTTTTAAATTTTTTTTACGTGCTTCTTTTAGGGCTTGGACTCCAAACCGTACTTCGCCACGAGTAAAATCACCAAAAACAACCAGTGCTCAGGTGATCGCTGGAGTAAATCTTCACACCAACCAAGCCGATGGCCCGGTCGTAACGATCCATGATATGCCTGAAAATGTTTCTTTTGATAAACTGAAGAAATATGTGAGAATGAATGTTACTGGTAACACGTAAACAGCATGTCGAAAGATAGACGTCGAAAGATGGATGTCGAAACACCCGCCTTTTCGCGCTATGCACGTAACACTGAAAAGGGCTGTAAAGGAGGTGCAAGTCAACCACGTTTTGTGACTGAAAGACACCTTAATTTGCATTTCGCACCCAAAAGGTGTGAAATCGGGGAGGAGCAAAGCCTTTTATACCGGAACTTCGTGTTTAAGACAGATGTAATACAAATGTAGTTGTCACTAAAGCCTGGTTTTCACAAGCAACATCAGCACAAGCGAAAGCATAATAACTTGCTGAAAACGAACGCTTCTCTTATTGTTATGATATTGCTCTATTCCATATTTGGGCAAGCATATTACCTCTTGAACGAGTGAATTTCTCATCTACAATATAATACAGTATGGAGTTTCGGGGGCCCTGAAAATGGCGGATGAACCAACGTTGGCGCGCAATGCAAACTGGGTGGGTCAGATTCTTTAAGTCGCTATAAAAAAACCAGGCCTTAGAATACGGCTAAGTTTTTAAAACACTATAAAGTAACTTTGAATGAGAATGTTGTAACACGGGCTCTCCTTGTAAGCTCAGCAGGGTTTGTTGAGAACTCCCAAGCCTGCTCAATGTACAATTTATAAACTGAACTGTTGTAATATTTTCGGACAATGAATCGCCCTTTGTGCAATAGATGGTCTTGGCAAAGACCACTGTGAGTCTATTGTGTGATTTGCGTAGCGTTTAACTGTCTCATGCAATATGAAGTCGTGTTTTTGTTGTACGCAAAGTAAAGGCCCGGACCCGCTATGCAGCATTACACGCGACATTGCAGCCCCCGGGGGGGGGACTCCCATATAAAAATGACGAGGGTGCTCGTCGTACCTTTCAGGGGTCAAAATTTGTACACTGGTACCGCTTAAAGTGCTAAAATATAAAATAAAAAATGACCACCGTTAGAATTATCGCGATACCTTTTAGGGCAGAAAAAATATGACAGCATATGACATGCGTTTTTTTTATAATTGGTACCTCTTAGAGGTAAAAATTCATTTGAGCCACGCCCATGAAACAACATTCTGATACCTTTAAGGGTACTTTTCGAAAATTTCCGACGAGCACTCCCGTCATTTTTATATGGGAATCCACACGAGCATCACAGGCAACTAAAAATTACGCCGTGTGTCCACCCCAGAATTTATACGTGTGACATCGCACGCAAAACAGCAATTGAAAGTCGTTTTCTTCTTTAAAAACATTGAGCGACACAATCTCATCCAACATCTGCAGCATTCGTTGAACATAAATTCTCAAATACTCTTTGTTTCAGTGAACAGTCGTGTCAGTTGTTACACGAAAGGTAAACCTTGCACGAAATATTTCAGGTAATGTTTCTTTAACGCAAAAGTCGCGTGCGATGTTGCACTATGTCCGGCCTTAATACTTTGAATTATAGGTTATTTAGGGAAACAGTGAACTGATAGTATCATTGATCAAGTGTATTCCCGGCGAAGTCAATCGATAAAAATCGGTACCGATTTATCAATCTGTAAATATCGGTAAATTTGATCTGATTGATATCGATTGTATCGATCAATCAATAGAAATCGACGACACACATTTGTTTTACCGATTTTTCTTGATTTTTACCGATTGTTATGGATTTTTAACAGGCGCCCACAGGAGTTAGGGCGAGAAATCGTCTGACACTTCAGACTAGTGTCAATGCAGAAGACGTAAGAAGGATAAAGGAAATGTTACCAAGACTTGAAGAGGTGGAGAAGGAAAGACAAACTGAAGAAATTAAGGAAATGAAAAGAAAAAAAAAACATGGAAGAAAAGATGGCCCTCTATTAAGAAAGCATGACTGTAGTCTTACTGAAGGACTGAGTCTTGCGCGAGTTAAACTTTACGTTAAAGGCCAGTTTCAACAAAAAAAGAACTTATTCTAAAGGATAAGGAAGCCCGACAGTAGTATACTCTCATTAGATTTAACCCCGCGATGGATTAGGTGCCTATGGATTAGGTGAATTAGGTGCCTAGGTAAATCATTAATATGCATAAGTGGATTAGGTGCCTATGGATTAGGTGCCTAGGTGCCTAGTCAATGACGTCACAATATGCCTTCCTGCATACTAATTTGGAATAGGTAAGTAATTATTTAACTATACTTATACCAACACAATATGAACAATAGACATGCCCAGACTCGCCTGCTCTGTACCTTCCCTGATTGGATCTAAAGATTTGTATTGTCTGTTTGAATAAAACGCGTGAATTTTAAGAGAGCGTTATCATTTCTGAGGTTAGTTCGCTTACTTGGAAAACTTTTCTCGTGTTCGATTTTCGAAAATTCTTACGATGGCTTTTTTTACCAACGTTGTTGACCTTCAAGCTGCTTTGAGCGCTTGCTCGACTGTCCGCGACTGGGAGATGTTGACCGGTTCCATTCAAATTCCAGAGAATTTTGTGCCGTTGGCTTATGCAAGGCTTACTGAATTGACTGCCCAAGAACTCGAAGTAAGTTCTATTCTTTCAAATTGAATTTTGTGATCTGTTGTTTTCTTACTAGTGTTGATTCACAGCTAAGTTGTGGTTCTGTTCTTTTACAGCTTCCATCCGATCTCACCGAATATATTTTCCCATCTGAGGCTATTCCTGAAACCACGATAATGGTAAGTGAAACGCTTTTCAAGTTTGCTAAACTTTCTTCCCATGACAATTCCCACTCAGAAAACAAACGCGCGAGCGAAACGTTTTTAAGTTAACTAGTAGATTTCTAAACTTTCTTCTCACAACTATATTTTAGACCGTAAATTTTGCGTTTAGATCATTCAAACACATTGCTTTAAATAACCGTCAAAGAATCAATCTTTTTCAAAACGTAACTTATTCTCTTATATCACAGGCGTCAAGCAACGACCTTTCGCCAACAAACGTGGAAGATGATTTGGTGGTGGATTTGAGCGATTCGGTGAGTTTAATTTTCCCAAGTCAAACTTTGAAAGCTTTAAAGTTAATTTTCAGTTGAAACAACGTTAAGTAAGTTTAATTATGCGAACTTACACTGAACTAAATTTACATGAGAAATTAGCACCTCTTTGTTCAGCGAGTTAAGACACAATAAGTCTATTGAAAATTTAGTTTAAACCATGTGAATAACTAAATAAGCAAAACTTAATCGAAATATCTTTTGCTCTACAGTTTACGGACACTCAACTTCAACACATTGATGGATAGCGAAGATGCGTGGATGTATTACCGAGAAGATGTGGTGGAAAACATCGATCTCAACATCGTCATGAAAACCGCCGAAAGCGTGTGCAGCGCTCTTGGTTTCAAGTTAGCCAAGTCGTGGGAAGCGTACGTGACCCAATTACCAAAGCTGCCTTGGACAAGTATGTACCTTACCTCCTTGGAACTCGAAGATTGCGGAGAAGATCTTAAAAGTCGTATCCTGTATACTATTTACTACGGACCTTGTGGCTTGAAGTGCAAAGATCCCAGTGCTATGGAAATTGACAGCCAAGTTGAAGTTCAATGCCCTGAGACTGTTGTTAGAAAAGAAGAACAACCAATGGACCTTGACGTTGTAATTAATGCTATTCAAAACAAATTGTGTCTATAAAAGTAATAAAGCATGTTTATTTGAGTCAGTGTGTGTTTGTCTCTTTCTCAGTTAACATGGGTATAAGACCTTCCTCGCTTCGATTTCGTTTTGACCTATACCGCCTTGTAGCACAAAGTATAAGTTTTACTACACCTGAAATTATGTTATCGAAGGAGGGATTTTGCGATCTACCGGGGTCGAAACTGAGCAAGTTAAAACAACTCCATTCTGAAGTATTCACGCAAGTTAATTGGGGAAGATTATTGGTATTTTTAAATTTTGCCGAACAATTAGGATTGACCGAGGAGGACTGGGAACGATTATTCCATTTTCTCGTTCCCACTCTCACCCAGATAGGAGAATAGACATATAAGTGAGCACTGTGGAGAGAATAGTCATTTGCGTTCTGATCGTCAGAGAAGTCACAAGTGATGGGTTGCTGTCCACCTTCACCCTCCCTTGCACTAGAGAGAATTTTTAATCGCATTCGTTGCGTATTTGCTTGTTGTGGTGGCAAAGTCATTGTACAAAACTCTGAGTTCTGCGATGGAGAAACTCTCGCCAGCATTTACCTCGATCCGAGTCATCCCGCAAGTTTCGGTGGTTTGGATGCTGTTTACAGGGCGGTCAAAGAGAAAGGAAAGAGCAAGATTTCTCGTAAACAAGTTGGAATTGGTTGAGTCAGCAAGACGTTTATACGCTTCATAAACCCGCGCGTAGACATTACAAGAGAAGTAGAGTCATTGTTCCCGGCATAAATGCTCAATTCCAAGCTGATTTGGTGGATGTTCAAAGTCTAAGTCGATATAACAAGGGTTACAAATACCTCCTCACTTGTCTAGATGTCTTTAGCAAGTATGCTTGGGTCCTTCCTTTGAAGACAAAAGAGGGTCAAGAGCTAGTCAAGGCCTTTCGAACGATTCTATCTTCTGGTCGCAAACCGCTTAAACTTCAAACGGATCAAGGCACGGAGTTTCTTAATCGTGTGTTCCTGAAGTTTCTTCGTGACAACAACATTGATTTTTTCACAACTAACTCGGGATTAAAGGCGTCGGTAGTTGAGAGATTCAACCGTTCTTTTAAGGGAAAAATGTACAAATTTTTTACTGCTAAAAACACACTTACGTATATAGATGTGCTACCACAGTTAGTATCATCTTACAATCATACCTACCATCGCAGTATTAAAATGAAACCAAGCCAGGTTACCAAGGCCAACGAAACCAAAGTATGGGAAACGTTGTATGGAGATGATGTACACAAGCTTGTTCGTTTCAAATTTGCAGTGGGGGATCGTGTAAGAATCAGCAAAGTGAAGCGACTCTTTGAAAAGTCTTACCTTCCCAACTTTACCGAAGAAATTTTTACTGTGTACAAACGAATGTCGCGTCAAGTACCAGTCTATAAACTGAAAGATGATGCAGGGGAGATCTTAGATGGAACATTTTACGAATCTGAACTACAGAAAATTATCAAGAATGACGATGTTTATCGTGTGGAAAAGATCTTACGCAAGAGAAAGCGTAAAGGCTTAGTTGAATATTTTGTAAAATGGAAAGGTTACCCAGATAAATTTAATAGTTGGGTACCGGAAAGTAATATTTCAAAGTTGTAAAAGGCATTGTGTGAATAAAGGTATGATTTTATATGAAATAGTTGTAGCGTGGTAAATTATAAAATAAGCCCTCCCTATGTAACAATATCATTTGACTTCTAGTCATCATGGAGGTAACACAGTTTTATCTACATCTCCCCAGTAATAGTAGTCTGACAAATTTCCAAATAACACATTAACAGAGTATCGGGTTGGATTACCACAGACCATTAATCTGACAGGTGAATGGGAAGTGGCGTTAACCGAAATCCACTATCCACATAGCTGGAATAATGTTCAAGACTTTAGATTTTTCGTTCGGAATGAAAAACTCCACGGTATGTGGGATACCCTGATAATTTCACCAGGCCATTATCCTACCATTCAAGATATCCTTGCAAAAATGAAAGAGTCGATCGATAACGAACACCGTTTCAACAATGATGTGTCATTTTCCTATGATACTATCAGTAGAAAGGTGACAGTTCATGTGCAAAATAACTCCGAAGTGAATTTTGACAAATTCGGATATATGCTGGGATTTTCACCGGAACAAGTGATTTCAAAGACAACCAAGGGTCCTAGAGAAGTGGATTTGGAACACGGTTTTCACGATCTTTACATTTATTGCGATATTATTCAACCGCAATATGTCGGAGACACACTAGTTCCCTTGCTTCGAATTATTCCCGTGGAAGGGAAAGATGGGGAACGAATCAGCAAATCATTCGTGCGCCCGCAATACGTACCTGTCAGCAGAAAGCAGTTCGAGACGATCGAAGTCAATATAAAGCGGGACACCGGAGAGTCTGTACCATTTGAGTTTGGGAGAGTGTTGCTAACACTTCATTTTCGTCAGAGTCAACCTCCGTACTTTTAAAGAGTGACATGAAGAAAATTCATACGCCAAATCACAAGTTGTACGAACAGTATTATTTAGATCAAGCCAAACAAAAAGGTGGAAATTTACCAGCCTTTCATGGAGCTCGATTTCAGCGAGGATATGGCTTAGGTTCCATATTTAGAGGTCTTTTTCGCTGGGCGGTGCCTCACCTGAAACAGGGTGCTAGAATACTTGGTAAAAAAGCGTTGCAAACCGGTGTCAATATTGCTCAAGATGTGATGGATGGAAAACAATTAAAAACGGTGGTTGGCAAACGAGCCAAACAAGCTATCAGTGAACTTGCTTCCCAGAATCCCTCGCAAGCGCAGTCAGGTGCGGGTCAAAAAGCTACAAAAAGGAAAGCACAGCCTAGAAAAAACAGTTCGCCACCAGGCAAGAAACGGAAAACATCTCCGCAGCAGAAGAAGCCCGGACAAAATTTGGAATATTTTTTTTCAAAGTAAGCATGGCTTTTGTTCATCACGAATCTCAAGAGTGTACGAAATCGGAACTCGATCTTTTCACGATTCCGGCTACACAAACATCTATCACCAAGGGACAATGGATTGAATATCATCCCCTTAGTAACATTACTGACAGTGGTCCGATCGAATTTAATGTCTCGGGAACTGGGGAAGAATATCTAGACCTAGCACGAACCCAGTTGTTTGTTAAAGCCAAGATCACGAAAGCAAACGGTACCGCTTTAGACCTAAACACAGAAGTAGGGCCCGTGAACCTTTTTCTCCATTCCTTGTTTTCACAAGTGGATGTGTCTTTGAACGAGCGACTTATTTCCCCATCAACCAATACCTACCCTTATCGCGCCATGATTGAAACGTTGCTGAACTACGGGGAAGAGGCCAAAACAAGTCAATTGTCCATGGCTATGTTTTACAAAGATACCCCTGGAAAGATGGATGCAGTTAATCCAGTGGCTGAAGATGCCGATGCAAACATGGGTTTAAAAGCTCGCTATGAATTCACGAAACAGAGTAATACGGTGGACATGATGGGACCGATACACAGCGATATTTTCTTTCAAGACCGGTTAATACTGAACGGAGTCAATCTGAGAATTAAACTCAACAGAGCCAAGAATTCGTTCTGCTTGCTGTCATCAGCTGGAGGTGCCAACTTCAAGGTGGTTATCACAGAAGCAATCCTGTACGTTCGCAAAGTTAAAGTAGCCTCTTCCATTAGTTTGGGACATGCCGCTGCGCTAAAGCAAACGACTGCCAAATATCCGATTCGCCGAGTTGACTGCAAAGTCCTTTCCATACCACAAGCATTCAGTAATTTCACCCCAGATAATCTTTTCCTGGGTCACATTCCGAAGCGCTTAGTACTAGTATTGGTGGATACAGAAGCATTTAACGGTACTTACACCTCCAACCCTTTAACTTCAAACACCACAACTTAACTCAAGTGGGCGTGTACGTGGATGGGGAACAAATTCCTCGAAAACCCTTGTTTCTCAAATTTGACGAGGCCGGTGGTCAGAATTATAGCTGGATATCAAAGCCTTTTTTCCGGAAGTGGAAAGCTAGCCCAGGATACAGGCAACCAGATAAATAGAAGCGATTATGGTTCTGGTTACACCGCTTTCTGTTTTGACTTGTCCCCAGATCACTGCCCGGGTGAACATTTTGAGCTTATAAAACAAGGCAACCTTCGAGTCGAGCTTCATTTTAGTCAGCCACTTGCCAACACAGTGAACCTCATTGTCTACGCCGAGTTTCAAAACGTGATTGAGATTGACGCTAATCGAAACGTTTTGTTCGACTTCACAAACTAGAATGGATACCGTTCAACTGACGCTTATTTTGAGAAAGGATAAATATACCCGAGGCGTGTTTCAAGGAGTGTATCCTTCAGATAAACTGCCAAACAGTGTTTCATCCTACCCAGCCCTGTTCATTGCAAATGTGGATACAAGTGACAAGCCCGGATCACATTGGGTTGCGTTTTATTTCACCAAGGATTGCGAGGGAGAATTTTTCGACTCTTACGGATTACCGCCAAGCAATTATACTGGAACATTTACTATTTCTTGAAAAGTAATTCTACCCAGTGGATGTTTAACTCTGTGACATTACAAAGCATAAACTCAAAAGTGTGTGGGCATTATAGCTTGTACTATGCCTTATTTCGCTGTCGCCATGTTAGTATGAACACCATTGTACATAGGTTTTCTAGCAATAAGCACCGAAATGATTTTCTTGTAAAACGCTTTATCGAAAAACACTTCCCTTTTAGTCTAAAAAAATATCATACCCATGTAACCAAACAAGGATCAAAAGCACAACACAAAGTTCAGTAAACACACCATGTAATTTCCTTTCAATGTATTTTATTGAGTTATTAAAATAAAGAATTGATTACAATAAAAAAAAATGTCTCTTGCTATAATCGTAACCAGCGAACGGCTTGAGGGCGTGGACTTGCGATCCTTCGCTTTTGCTTTTTCGCGGGTGAGGAGGAAGGAGGTGGGGAAGGAAGCCAACGAGAGGGACTATTCGGAGTCTCATCTCTCACTCTTGCTTTAAACTCCCGGATGGTACTCTGCCTCTGGGGATTGCGCACTAAGTTTTCAGGGACGTTCATTCGCGCCAGACCTCTCGCAAACACTGACCATCCAACAGGCTCAAATCCTTTGCGGTGGCGTACTATATCGTTGACTAAATCCACTACGTGAGACCCGGGTATCGGTTTGTTTTCGTACAACAACTCTCCTTTTTCATTCCACTTTAACACATCTCGGTTTTGTTTTATTTATCCAAGAGTTGTCTAGCCCCAGCTTTGTACATCTTAGGTACACTTTTCATGACTTCTTCTTCTACCGCCGTGGTATAGTTTCCACTTCGGTGTCTGTTTCTTCACTTTCTTCTGGTTTAGGAGTTTCCACGGGCTTAGGGGCTGTTAGTTTCACTTGAAGTGGTTGTCCTTTTCTCTGATCGTAATAAGTCAGATAGCGCTGTAACACCTGATTGTACAGTCTCGCTTTTTCGTCATCATCTAGCTCTTTACTGGATAAAATCTGTCCCATTTCACTGTCTAAGTTTTTTAAAGTTTGAGTCACAGGTGGGGTTAATATCTGCTGGCGTTGTTGCAATCGTTCCAGGGTGTTCTCGGGAACGAGAACCATGCGCTTGGTATGATTCATTTAGGTAAGAATGGAGCTTAATACACGAAGAACGGGTGGTAACAAAACACTTAAAAAGTTTCCTCCGTGTTGGACCAAGATTTTCTTTTTCTTAGCAACGGGCGTACTTTTTTCAGCTAGAGCAATCAAGGATTTCTTGTGGGTTAAAAGTTTTCTCTTGGCGGGTTTACTGACAGGCACAGTTCTTTAATACGTTGAGAACGCACTCACAAATGGTTCTTACTAAAGCGTCGTCGGCTACTTTCAAAATCGCTTTACGCTGCGCTGGAGTACACTTGGCAAGGAGTTTAAGAAAGTCGTGGTTCTTTCTCAGTCGCTGGGCCATGCTCAACTGATTTATATCACTGTGATGCAGCCTTTTTATACCTTTTGGATGTAAGCGAACTGGGTGTCCCCAGGGAAGATGTTAGTTCGCAACCGGAAGTCGGCAGGCGTTTCCGGTTTAAGATCGCATAATAAGTACCCATAAGGTCTTTTGGTTGCATCTTGGAAGGCTTCTTGCATATATTTTGTATGACCGGGAAACATCTGTTTTGCTAAATGAGTCACTTGACTGCTATCGCGTGGAGATTTAAACAGTACTAGATAATGACAGTTTAAGCTCATATCTCTTAATTCTTTTCCGCGGTGAAAGATGTTTTGCAAAATAAAGATGACACTCAATTGCGATGATGACAACCTTGTAAATAACTAGTAATTCTGTGATCATTACTAAGTTCTTGCATTAAGTCGTCAATAACCACAAGGTTTCGAATCGACGGATTTATCATAGATTCCAAGTCACTCGGGACTCCCTCCACAAAAGTAATGTTAGGAATACTCATTGCATTTCATCGTACGCTGGTTGATAAATCCCGTAACACCATATAATATTTTCAGGCGCCCCATCAATCACGTCTTCTCCTGATTCAATAAACGTTTAACAAATTGACTTTTTCCGCAACACGTTGGTCCGGCTACCAATGCGGGGAACGGATGTTTCCACCTCGGATCCATGATCACAACTGACTGATTAAACTGCAAACACTTTGATTTATAGAAAAATAGTTTTAGGTTCAGCCTCTTTCCCATACACACGAACCATGTTGTGTTTTGTATTTAGCAAATTGGAGCCAATATCTCCGTTCGAGTTCAGTTAAGTTATGAACTTGAGCTAAATGATTTGCTAATCGCACTAAAAATTTCGCATGACAATCAGGAATGGGACAATGTTTACATTTCTCTTCATGTTGACGATGAAAGTTTGATTTCAACTGATCAAAACTGTTTGAAACACGAAATTTATCGCTAATTTATCAAGCAATTAAGGGCCACGGGGGCCTCGAGGGCCAAAAGGGACACTTTTTAACGTTGTTTTTTCCCTGGGATCGCGCGCGGGAGGCTCACGCGTGGAGGTCGCGCGCGCGACTAGACAGACAACAAGCCATGATTAAAGTTCTGCCAACTTTGTTTATTTACAAAATTATTTTCCTATGTACAAAACAACTATATGAAAAATACTATGTCTAAAAACTGAAATTCTTATACAATCTATATTTACAACTATTTACAAAACGCGAAAAATTATTTACAAGCGAGAAAAATCTATGTACAAATGAATTAAATATCGAGTGGAGTTGTACTGACTCCGTCAGCCAAAACTTTTCTTTTTGGATAAAAAGAGAACGCATCTCTGACTTGAGTATAAGTATACATCGTGTTGTTGACTACTCGGAAACCTCGATTCACCCCAGCACTATTCTGTTTGGTCAACAGTACATTGAGATATTTTTCTTTGTTAATTTCGTTTGTTTTCTTGTTAACACCTTTACAGGAAAACTTATCTTTCGCCCCAAAACAATAATAAGTCTTTGAACACAATCCCACGATTCCTTGCCCCTCCCATTCTACTTTAAACAAGCCGGGGGTTCGCTTGTCATACGCCTTGTGCGCGGGGGTGTCGTTCCTTGGGAACCAGTTACACTTATCTAGTGCGAATTCTTCTCTTAACTCTGGTCTAACCAGACTTTCAACGCTTTCCCCAGAAATTGCGATATACGCACTATCAGTATCCATTTCGCACATTTGAAAATCTGACCGATCCAAATACTTGTCTAAAAAATCATAATAAAATTCTAACATGCGAAGTTTTGCGTATTGATACACAAAAAAACCGACTTGAATAGGTAAATTTAAATTTATGGTTTTCTTGCAGGACTGAACCTCATACGTATCTTCGGTAATATTGTCCAATTTCCTGAAGAGAGGGTGTTCACTTTTCGACTGGCTTCCGCGTCACTGCAAAATTCCACGTTCATATGCTTCATTTGGTTCGTTATACATTTTCCGTAAGCGCTATTTCCACACTAGAAATAATAATAAAGAATGAAATCAGTTGTCTATCCGTGAAATATGTATATTGTTCCCACCCCTTATTTCCCATAACAAAACAACAACTTACCAGTTTCATTGTATCCGCGATAATGGCTTTGTTAGGGTCTGCGTCTCCTGCTCGTCTCGCGTCAGATACTGCGTCACCAAACGGTTTGAAGCAGGGTTCAGGAGTATATTCAATGACTTGGTACACTTTTGTAACCTCCAGACCATGCTCGAGATACCATTTGAGGAGAGGCGTGGCAAGCAGAATTTTCTCGCCTTTCATGCTCCCGATCAGGCTGCGTCGGGGTTGCGCCATGATGTTGTTTTCCTCAGCATAAGTTTTCATGAACTCCCCAATATCGTCACGGCTGATGTTGGTGTTTTTAAAGATGGGGCACATCTCGCTGAACTTGTCCTTGAGGTGATCCGGCACGCGAATATCTACTTCCACGCACCCAAACAAACGCTCATTTCGCACCTCGCTCAAAATTCGCTCGGGGCTCATCGTTTTCACTTGATCCAACTTTCTTTTTACTTCGGTAGCGATGAATCGCTGCAGTTCACGATTTGTATTCTTCATCTGTCGCCATTCGCACTCCCACATCTCTACCACGTTGTAACCTTTGCTCTTGATATACGGTGTTGGCTCTTGTTTCTTCGAGTAGTTCACACATGGGCTTCTTGCGCTTTTCGTTAAACTCTTTACCACGATTGAGCAGCAGTCGTGTCCGTGCCAGTAACAACCGTGAAATTGGTAGACGGTTTGTGTCTGTGCGTTGAATCCGTCCACAGGGAGTCTGCGATCACCGATACGCTTCTCGGTGTTGTTGAGTTGATGGCGAATATGGATTCTCTTGGTGCGCCACCCATTCCAGCCATTCGATCGCCATACGAACAGACCCTTTTGGTTTAAACTGGTTCTCTGCCATTCTTCTTGTGTAGCTTCCAGTGGGCATGTTCTGCATCACAGCCCACAGGTATAAAGCATTTGCATCATACCCCACGATCTTCTGGCACAGCTTAGCAGCCTGGCCTTTTTCCGCTTCCCTGATTTTCGTTTTGCCAGCTTCGTGGTAGCGATGGAAAATTATACTAGGGCCGCCTGTGTTATTGTCCCGGATAAGGTGATACATGTCACTGTTTGCTTGGTCGAAGAGACTGAAATACGTTTGCGGCGACAGGTAAGAGAAGAGATACTTTAAGGTGAGACCGGGAACAGAAATGCCATCTTTAAACATGTCGATCTTTCTCTCTTGCCAGAACTGACTCATTTTCTCTACTGCCTCCAGGAAAGGTACCACATCGAGATTATTGTACCAGACTAAAAATTCTCTGAATGTGGACATTTCGTTTTCTTCCCAGACTTGTTGGCAATAGGCGTACTCTTCGTCTGTTATGTTGGCGTTCTTCAGGCTTGAGAAGAAAGCTTCGTGGGGAGGTAATGATGTTTCTTCTAGCTTTTCCAGGTTGTCAAGCCACTCGTACGGGAAATAACCTTTCGTTTGAGGACATTCGTAAGCCTTTAAGAACTGGTCATAACTGAACCCAGGAGCTAAATAGTTGGTAATATCGAGAAACTTGAGGTGTTCCGTCTTGAGACACATATGGTTGCTGTTTCTCTTGACGGTGAACTTGACTGGTTGAGTCTCAATGAGGTGGGGAAATAAAAATTCTTTCACAGCGTTGAGATCATACTTGCCAGAATTGAAGCCAAGGACAGGCAGTTCTTGAATGTATGCGTTTAGTTTTTCTTCGAGCTTGTTCAACACTTTATGGTCGCTGGTCTGTTCTTCTCCAAACAGTAAATCTTCCAGCTCTGCTAGCTCTTCTCGTCTCTGCCTCTGTTCTTGTCTTACGCCTTGGTCAAGTTCCACGTTAAATCTTCTATAAAATGACGGATCGTCTTCCCTCACTTCTTCATCTAAGAAGGCGCGATCTTCTTCGTTCTCTGACTCAATCTCTTCCTCGTCCCCTTCATCATCGCTCGCCATCAAATCGATCCCTCTGCTTTCATCTTCGCTCTCTCCTCCGGTTTCTGTTTCTTGTTCGCTTTCGTTCTCACCACTACCAGACTCTTCATTTCCTTCTTGCAAATCTACGAGCATTTGTGCCAGTCGGTCTTCGTCCGTTTCTCGCGTTTCGGGACCTCTTGCTGTCTTGAGTGCTTCAAACACGGGTGCGTACTGTTCACGTAGCAGAGAAGAGCTCTTGGTACTGATCTCGGTCAGGTACTGTACAAAATCTTCAAGCATCTGGTTCGGGTCGCCGTTAGACACAAAACAGTTGGGCGCTTGGTAACCAGGCACGTTACTACAGACACTCACACTCAGTGGTACATGCGACGTTTGCCAGGTCAATTTTTCGGTGTTCTTTAATTCTTGCGCTTTTTCTTTATCGAAGTAGAACTCAAAGTCATAGGTGGCTCTGTAAGGAAAGTACCGTGCTTCGTCGGGGACGATAATGCCTTCGTCTTCTAATTCTTCAAAGATGGTTTTGGGTACATGGTATGCTCCGCCAGGATATTTCAGCTGCACTTTCCCGTCACAGGTCTTCTCGTGTTGTCTTAAGTTATGCGCTCGCTTCCAATACTTGCCACATCTTGAACATTGAAACGATTTAGAGTATCGGGCGAGATCTTGAATGTACGAAAAGTGATTTTCGTACAAGTTCAGGTACAGCGTGCTTGGATAATGGCGGTGAGAGCGGCGAATGAGTGTAGCAGCGATGTCAGGTCTAGTTTCTTCCTCATCATCTTCTTCGCCATGTTTCTGAGTCGGAGCAAGGCTATACACTTGTATGTTGACTTCAAATAACTTCTCCAACTCGTCTAGCTGACTAAGCTTGACCCCATGAAACTTCTTCTTGGATAGACCAGCGTCCCTGTACTGTTGGTAATAGTACTTGGTGTCTCTCTCCAAGTTCTTTGTGTGGCAGCCGTTATGAAGGGCTAGGCAGCGAAAGAAGCACAAGTTATCTTCGTAGGGTTTGCCGGTTTTTGCATTATTTTCCAAAGCATCAATACCACGATTGTCGACGATATGCCCGGGTAGATATTTTCCTCGGCCGATGGGGTGATCGCGGATTTTCGTCACAAACCAGGTGACATTCGTGACCAGATCCACAACCCATTTACTATTTGGCCTCTGCTGTCGAATCCATTCTAAGAAATCGATGTTGGTGATCTCTTCTATGGCACGGTCTAAATCGTCTGGACTTGAAATCAGGAACGGTTGTTCTAACACCAAATTATTGTTGGCGGAGGGGTGGTGGTACTGTAGGGCGCCTGTTTCCGTGTTTCGCAGGATAAACCCAAACGAGAAGTTCACTTTGAAAACGGTCGTCTGGTCAGCAAAGATTCGGCTTAGCTGCTCGTGGAGGGAAGCTGGACTGATCGTGGATAGGCGAAAATTGTACCAATCTTGCAAGCGGTTGCGGCGACTGAATCTGGTGCGGATCTGGGGCCAGTGTTGTCGATACAGCTGAGCAATATCTTCTTCGCTACTAGGAACCAAGTTCGAAGGAATCAGGACAGGATCAGTTTGCCAATCCGAGCTGACAGCGACGTCTTCAGCGCTAGTTGCTGAGGCTTGTTCTGGGGACGTACTCGGGTTTTTCTTGGTTTTCTTAGTGGGTGGCGCGTCTGTGGTTTTAGCGGCGGTACGTTTTGCGATTAACGGTGGCGGTGGTAGGTTGTAGCGAAGATTGATGCGCGGTGCGAATATGAGCATTGTAAGGTGCGCGGTTATGGAACGTTTCGCCACAGGTTGCGCAAGGGAAGGTACGCTCGGCAACGCGTTTGTCGTGCGCTTTCAGATGTTTGTTTAGATTCGACTTCGTTTGAAAACGTTTATCACAGCGGGTGCACTCGTACGGTTTCTCGCCGGTGTGGCTTCGCTGGTGGGTCTTTAAGTTATCCAAACGCCGAAACGTTTTGCCACAGGTGTCGCACTGATGTTCTTGGCGAGGCTTTTTCGCTGGAGGTTGACCACCAGCACCCTAAAATATTATTATCTAGTCTTAGCAAAGCTTAACTATACGATCGATAAATTAGTTCTTATCTTAGCGTTACTCGAGTAAATAAAACCATGTTACTAACAAATAGTCCATCTAAGTATTTGGGGTATAAACAAAATCAAAACAAGTTTAAATGTTTCAAAAATTCGAGGGAAACCAGCGTTTGTTTTGATTTCGTCTGCCATTTTGAAATACCCAGTCTTCGCTCAGTCAACAACAATGAAACGAGAAATAAGTGTTTGATCGAATAAAAAACACGTGCTTTTAGAACAAGACTATGAAAACAGTTCAGAAAAATGCGAATGAGTAAAAACATTTTAGGACGAGACTATGAAAACAGATCACTTGGAAAAGGTGAATGAGTAAAAACAACTCCGTTGATAACATGTCTCTAAAACATTTAAGTAAACGGAAATTGACACGAGAATTGAGCTTTTAATCAGTTCGCTTCTGATAACTTAATTGATTCTCTACCAATAAAAGCGAGCGAGAATGTAATTCCAATGAACAATGAAACGAGCATTGAGCTTTGATCAGACCGTTTGACCGAGTTGATAATCTATTTTTTGCGAAAAGACTAGACAATAAAATAAATCATTTCACTTACGGTTTGTCGATTCCACATCGGAATGTCTTCGCCATTCCACTGAAAGTAACAACAGAAATAGACATAAGTTGGTTGAACAAATAACAATACGTTCAACAATAATTTACCGAAGAAAAACAGTTTTAAAAAGAAAACTTACCTCGTCAAATAAATTATCCACAGTCTCCGGTGATAACGGCGAAGCGGGCGTATTCTAAAAACGAAAGAAAAAAAAAAGTTGACGTTAAGGAAATTACAAAGTATGGAGTAGCGTAATTATTTAGAACACCTAAAGCGTTGAAGTCCCTAAACAATAAAACATTCACTCGCAAATTAAATATGACTTACATTTTCTAGTGCCAAGCGTTCCATATTCTCAATGTGTTGAAGTTGAGTGTCCGTAAACTGTAGAGCAAAAGATATTTCGATTAAGTTTTGCTTATTTAGTTATTCACATGGTTTAAACTAAATTTTCAATAGACTTATTGTGTCTTAACTCGCTGAACAAAGAGGTGCTAATTTCTCATGTAAATTTAGTTCAGTGTAAGTTCGCATAATTAAACTTACTTAACGTTGTTTCAACTGAAAATTAACTTTAAAGCTTTCAAAGTTTGACTTGGGAAAATTAAACTCACCGAATCGCTCAAATCCACCACCAAATCATCTTCCACGTTTGTTGGCGAAAGGTCGTTGCTTGACGCCTGTGATATAAGAGAATAAGTTACGTTTGAAAAAGATTGATTCTTTGACGGTTATTTAAAGCAATGTGTTTGAATGATCTAAACGCAAAATTTACGGTCTAAAATATAGTTGTGAGAAGAAAGTTTAGAAATCTACTAGTTAACTTAAAAACGTTTCGCTCGCGCGTTTGTTTTCTGAGTGGGAATTGTCATGGGAAGAAAGTTTAGCAAACTTGAAAAGCGTTTCACTTACCATTATCGTGGTTTCAGGAATAGCCTCAGATGGGAAAATATATTCGGTGAGATCGGATGGAAGCTGTAAAAGAACAGAACCACAACTTAGCTGTGAATCAACACTAGTAAGAAAACAACAGATCACAAAATTCAATTTGAAAGAATAGAACTTACTTCGAGTTCTTGGGCAGTCAATTCAGTAAGCCTTGCATAAGCCAACGGCACAAAATTCTCTGGAATTTGAATGGAACCGGTCAACATCTCCCAGTCGCGGACAGTCGAGCAAGCGCTCAAAGCAGCTTGAAGGTCAACAACGTTGGTAAAAAAAGCCATCGTAAGAATTTTCGAAAATCGAACACGAGAAAAGTTTTCCAAGTAAGCGAACTAACCTCAGAAATGATAACGCTCTCTTAAAATTCACGCGTTTTATTCAAACAGACAATACAAATCTTTAGATCCAATCAGGGAAGGTACAGAGCAGGCGAGTCTGGGCATGTCTATTGTTCATATTGTGTTGGTATAAGTATAGTTAAATAATTACTTACCTATTCCAAATTAGTATGCAGGAAGGCATATTGTGACGTCATTGACTAGGCACCTAGGCACCTAATCCATAGGCACCTAATCCACTTATGCATATTAATGATTTACCTAGGCACCTAATTCACCTAATCCATAGGCACCTAATCCATCGCGGGGTTAAATCTAATGAGAGTATACTACTCCCGACAGAAGATTAAAGACAGATCAGAATGCAGCCGATAACATGTTTACTAATTCTTCAGCTCACGTACGTGTAATACAGGTTCTGATAGGACAGGCCTATTTATGTTATTGATTTGGAGACTGGAAAAAGGAAGAAAGTCTGGTTATTTTGGGCTTGCCAATATTATTTGACAGCTGTGTTTTCCTTACCAGTTGAACTAATATTTTTCATCAATGCAATTTGTTCGATTATTATTCTGTACTTGGACTCTACTGTAAACTTTCTGAACTTCTCACTGCTGCTTTTGTGTTGATGCCGAGCACTACTAGAACTGTTTTCAGCTATTTGTTTCCAACTTGCCTGTGTTCGTCTTGAAGATAACGGCAACGCAATTCGCTTCAGCTGACCCTGGAGCTGAGTACGTAGTCATCTAAACAATGAATTGTTAGTTTTATTATTGTTGTAATATATAATGCACCAAATTGAAGAAACGTTGTCGGGTGAAAAGCATAAACCATGAACGATGCGACCCAAAGGTTTACTGGGAAGTTGGGTAAATTAATCTTCGTCTGTGACAGAATACACATTAAATTAACACAGTATATGTATGCATAAATCATGCTCTTAAATGTCTCAAACAAAGAAAACATCTTGATTATCAAGAAATAGAATATTACTAGCTTGCCAATGCTGCCTACCCAGAATCCCATTCGGTCTCATCGTTCATGGTTTATGCTTTTCACGGGTCAACGTTTCTTCAATTAGGTGTATATTGTTATACCTGCATGTAATACTTGATACGTACTACTTGTATAGGTAATACCATGTATATGTATGGGAATACCGAAATAAATCGTTGTTGTTGTTGTTGTTGTTATATTATCGTTATAGTTCTTGTTATTCTATTCGGTGCCAAATTGTAACCATCATGGTTTTGCATCTATGTTAGCAAGGCTAAGGAAAATAAAAGGAGCTGAGCGAATCTTACCAAAATTTCACTAAGTACAAGTACTTTTATATTCGTATATACCTTTTATTAGTTTCAGTAAACCTAGAAAAATATTTCCCATCATATTTACCTGTGAATAATGGTAGTTGCTGTTTTGTTATTTTTATGTTGCTGACATTGTGAAGCAGAGATCAGCAATGAATAGAGTGTTGTAATTTTTCTGCATTTATCGTTTCCTTTGTTTTGCTTATCGTTTCGTAGTTCTCGTGAACGTGAAAATTAACTCCATTACGTTACAAATTGTGAAGTAAATTACGTAATTGAAGAAGTACATTTTGTTCACTGTATATCAGCTATTTTTACACCAAAAAACAAACAAAGAACGTTTTCCGTTAGAAATCGATATAATCATACAAAATCGATAATATCGATTTGACACACTGAATCGTTTTGACGATTTATACCGATTTTTACTGGTACCGATTTTTATCGATTGACTACGCCGGGTATATTACAGCCTCCTCGCCCTTTGATCCGCCACTGATCACAAGCCTGTTGGTATGCTTAAAATAAAACATGACATCATCCTAGTTTTATGAGTATTCATAACATAAAGACAATGGTTTATTACTTCACCTACGTTAACAATGACAACAACAACAACAACAAAACTTTATTAACGTGTCATACCATTATAGCTAGGGAATATCCCTTACTAATTAGGGGACACTTAATATATATATATATATATATATATATATATATATATATATATATATATATATATAAATTCTATGACAGTTCAGTAGAATGGATTTCAAAAGCGCTCAACTCTAATTCATTAGAGGAGCAAAGACAAATTTCATTGAATGCAGATCAGACTTCAGAAGATATTCATTCGTTTAATGCTACAGCACTGTTGTGTACCAAGCGACTGTCACAACCGGCACTACAACTGAAACTTACGTAGGACTGGCAACGAACTTCAAAGAACGATATAGAAATCACACAGCATCCTTCCGACACCACAAGAAAAGAAACGAGACTGAACTATCAAAACACATTTGGACCCTCAAAATGGCAAAGAAACCCTTCAATGTGAAATGGAGGATACTAAGAAAATGTAAACCATATAATAATATTAGCAAAAAATGTAACCTCTGCCTGAGTGAAAAATTTTTTATTATCTGTCAAAAAGAATTATGTAGCCTTAACAAACGCAACGAACTAGCAAGTTCATGCCCTCACAGGAACAGATTTATACTCAAGAACTTCATAACGTAGCTGTCACACAGTAACGCAACCCCTTATTCCGCTTAAGTATGTTATTGCGTCTATTTATATACCTCGTAGTTAATTTTGTTTATATATTGCATAGCAACGGTGTTAAATGCTTATAACCGCCAGTTTTGAAATGTACGGGTTATTCGTTAAAATTGCCTGATGAGTGTGGTCATCTTTTGACCATACGAAACAGTGCTGTAGCATTAAACGAATGAATATCTTCTGAAGTCTGATCTGCATTCAATGAAATTTATATATATATATATATATATATATATATATATATATATATATATATATATATATATAAAACTATATAACAAATTCAAATGATTATGTATTTTACAATATTAATAAGCAATTCTATTAAAATCTAAGATAAAATAATTAAAATAACTAAGAGTAGACTAAGAGGGTACATCCCTTACAGTTATCATCCATCAATGATGTTATGTCAAGCTTACGGATTCTACTAATGAAGCAAGATCACACGTGACGCGACATGTGCTGGCGTGACACGCATTAGTGGTTACCAGAAGTTAATCTTTAAACGCCAAGTCACGTTGTATGACTGTCTTCCGGCCGTCTTTGTTGTTTCGGAAATATGATGGGGAGAAAACACAGTAATGCAGCAAAACTATTGCTTTTTATTTCGATTCTTTTCATGTTCGAATTTATGGGAAGTGGTGGTGAAACTTGTGAAAAACTTGACGACTGTTCGTGCAGAAAAAGCAACGGGAAAGTCATCAACTTGAGAGACATCGATGGAGGTTCAAAAGGACCCGCGTAAGTAACATAACATTTATTACCTACTCCAGTGTGTGTGTATTGAAGGTTTCGGGAGGATCTTACAAAGTGAATGTACTTTCTGTTTGCCGCGAGATTGCTCGAGATTGTTTCGGTTTCTTTGTGCAAATCAAAGCGAGTTAAAATTTTAAAATCAGTCCTATTGAATACAGTATTCCGGGAGTATTCAGTCTAGCTAATCGCTCATATTCAAAGTAACATAAGTAAGTAACATAATATTTATTACTTACTCCTGTGTGTGTGTATTGAAGATGAAAGGCATCAGGAGGATCTTGCGAAGTGAATGTATTTACTGTTTGCCTCGTGATTGTCTCGGCTTGACTGTGCAATCATCTGAAACCGAATTTAAATTAATCCAGTTCAATTGTTCGTTTTCGCTAACCGGTCATATCGTTTGCCGTCGACGAACAGCCTGAATAAGCCCGTGCATATTCATACTGTTTAGTTATAAGTTCCAAATATTGATTTCCTTCAGTAGTGTTTACAATGCATACGTTTTAGTGTTTGTATCTTCGAGAATTTCGAGGTGTATAAAACAGATTGATATTGATGATATTCACTGTAGTACATCAAGTCGAAATTTCCTGGTTCATGAGTTGAATCACTTTTGAGAATATTATGATTTGTGCGTGCATCTCTTGCAAACTCATTTTCTAGCACGATTTGCAGGGTACAATATGACTTATTTACTCCAAATGTTATCGTAAATGCTAAGTAATACACCTCTACAATGGTGTTTGTTTACAAGACATTGCGGATACGGTAAGCGGTTGTTGTTTTAAAGTAAACATAAAACTGCGTATTTGTGTATCCTCCCAACCCGGTGGGACATAATGGTTAGTTTCGTTAGCGCATTTTAGCGCACTCGCAGAGAAAGGGAAACAATGCCCTGGGTAAATGAAAAAACAAACTGCTCCCCCGTCTCTGAAACTGAAAATTAACATTGCGTGATTCAGGGTAACGCTTGAGCTTTGTCACGCGATACAAAAAATTCTCCAGAATCATTTTTCTCTAAATAGGCCATTTGCATGATGACGTCATTTGACTACTACTACCAGAATCCTTCATTTTTTTTGTTTTGTAGTGCAAATTACGGCTATTGTTATTTAAACCGCACTGGGATTACAAAATCTAAATAAGAAAGGAAAAACGAAATGAATTCTGGTAGTAGTAGTCAAATGACGTCATCGTGCAAATGGCCTATTGAAAGAAACACCTTACTGATGATTTCTCATGATGCCCGATTTAGGGTGTCAGCTCCATTGTACATTGTATGCCTTCATTGTATTAGGTAAAATTATGTATTCTAATATATTCTATGGTATTGTTTTCTATTGTATTGTCGTTCTTTTGTGTTCTAATATTCTATTGTTTTAACAAAAGAATAAGTGTTACCCCTAAATCGCGCATGGTAGTCATGGTATGGCTAAACTGTAGAATACCCGGCCACTTATTTGCATCTCGTAGAGTAAGAATGGATCCTTTCGTTTTCATATGCTTCGTTCTATAAAACGTTTAGGGATATGTAAATAAGTGGCCGGGTATTGTAAAATCGCCCCGATTGTTATTGAGCCCCACACATCAAGAAGATTAGGGAATAATAAAATAATTTCTGTTTGTTTTTTTGTTGTTGTTTTTTTTTAAAAAAAAGGTCACGACTTTTTTAATAGCAAACATGTTCAGATGAACCTGCATCCGTCTTTAGTACGAGAAACAGAACCCGCTGGTTTTAGCCTGCGTTTTTAATCTTGGAAGACTTTAAATAAATAATAATTACATGTAGTATATTTCCGCCTAGTATTTATGATTACAGCAGTTATATCAATATTTTATATTCAGATCCATTTTTATCTCAAGTCATTGTAAATATTTTTATCAATAGTAATTCAATCTACGGATTGCAAGTATTGATTTTAATAAACGATTCATTAACGATTCATTAATAAAAAGGGGAAAAATATTGCTAAGCTCATGAACTTTGTAGTGGTGGATGTAACAAAGGCAGTGAATTTCCTGGGTCAAGCAAAGAGTAAACCATGTGGAGTACAGTCAATAACTTACTCTTAGATGAAGGACTCCCTGTTCTTATGCTATTCATCCCTTGCAGCATTCGTGTTGTGCATGGCATTAATGCATATGTAGAGGCATCTGAGGAACTAGCCATAGATCTTTTCTATTGGTTGAAGAGCTCACCTTCTCGCAGAGAAGATTACATCCATATGTTGAATGATCTGGGGCTTGGTGATAAGCTATTCATCCGGCATGTAGAATGCAGGTGGCTTACCTTTATTCCTGCATTAGACAGAATTGTCAAGAACTGGGAAGCAATCAAGAAATACTTCCTGGAAGAATTGCCCAAGCTGTAGCTACACATGAGAAAACTGTTAAGACCTTGGAGAAGAATGAGCGGTGGAATCATATCTGTAGAAAGTTACAAAACATTAGTCCTTCTCAGCTCAACTGACTTTTCTACTGTCTGTGGAACCGATTTTTAAATAACAAAAAACAGAACCTTCAACGAGGCTGCTATAGCTTAATGGTTACTTGAAGTTGCTAAGAAGAAGATGGAACATGCAATTGAACAAACGAAACAGTGTTCAAATAAGAGAACTGAACTAGACAAAAACAAGAGGAGACTCCAGGAAGACTATTCCAAACATGTATCTGCCAAGAAGCGAAAGGACACTCGCTGAATGTTGAGGACATGATGTACACTTATTACCGTTTTTTATCTCGTTAATGCGCGCATGCGCAAACGAGATGTAGTGGATGGGTTTACATGTAGAGGTAAAAATGGGTGTCCCTGAGTTGTAAACTTTTGTCCGGGGGGGGGGGTACTTCTTTATACCAGCTATATAAGGGCATCAAAGGATATGGTTCGCAATGCGGTAAATATTTTGCGCCACTAAATTTTTTGGGGAGTACCCCCGGACCCATTGTTAATTCCCCTAGGGTATTGGCATGCCATGATTTTATTAACTTTTGAAATCTCACGTTACCACTCAAACTTTCAAATGTGTTTTTAAGGGCCTGTTTACATGAGGTAGGGTGACCCTAGGGTGTAGGGCCAACTCTCTTTGTTTTCTTTTCCCTGGAGGTTTTCAAACAAAGAGAGTTGGCCCTACACCATAGGGGCACCCTACCTCATGTAAACAGGGCCTAAGTGTAAGTGGACGTGTCACGTTTATTATTGTGAAGAAGTAGGGCCTAAGTTCGGCACTAGCGAAAAAAACTGTTCATTTAGACAAATTTTCAGTCATCATCAACGCTTTACACATGCGGTGATTGGTTTGTCGTAACTCTACAGATTTTGTTCGAGACGGTTGTTTATTTTGACAAATTTTCTGTTATCATCAACCTTTACACATATGCAGTTGGTTTGTCGCGACTCTACAAATTTTGTTCGAGACAGGTTAATTGATCTTCAAAGGCTCAAGAAATTTGTGTTTTTCTTGTCAATCATTTGTCGTAAAGCCATTAGTGTTTCCATTACTAGGGTCATAGAGAGGTCAGATTTTGCTGATTAAGCTATTAAAGTAGAAATTAATCTTTCTAAATGCTAGTTTCGTATATTGGTTTTCCTGTGTAATCGGACCAGTCCGTTCGGGCGTTTAGAACACGTGATTACCCCGAGGTTCATTCCAGTTTAGGTCAAACCTCGGGGCTGCACATTTTTCTTATTGTTCGTTGATATTTCGTTTGTATACGGCTAAAGGGACACTTAATGGACTGTCACTAATCAAGGAACTTACGGAGAAGTGAAAGGATCGAACATTACGAATATTCCTGAATTTAAGGTTACGGTAACACGAATTTTCGTATTGTAAGCAGGACAGTGTCGAGCGTTTCCCGAGTTGATCTAAACAAATAAATCGTGGATTTTACGGCTGTTACAGTTCGACCTAGAGCGAATCACACATGGAAGGACGCGAAGAAGACAAGGAACAAGACTCACAAGGTAAAATGGACGCTTTGGATGCAGAAAAGGAAGGCATTTGGAGTGAAATGGATCTGGAACTTGAGTCATTTCACGGTTCGTCACCACGTGCAATATCTCCGCTGACCGGTATCTTGGATTTTCAAGAAACTCACGAGGACGCGAGAAAACAGATTCCTACAGAAAAGGGTAGGCAATTTGAGATTCAAAGGTTAAAAGAAAATCGAAAAACTGCACTTGCTAACTTAACTTAACAAATGAACGTAGTCTCGCCCTTGTTGGCGGATTTTGAGAACGAAAAACAAGTGCGTACTGAAGTGGTACAGTTAGATCAGCTGTTTGTTAAAATGCAAGATGCCCATGAAATGTATCTCAAGGCCTTGGATGATGATGATGAGATCAAATTAGCTTTTGAATGGCATGGCACTCGTGATAAGGATGTGTTTCAAATAAAGCAAAGAATTATTGACTTTCTGAACGATGCGAAGAAGGTATGTGGCGGTCCACGTGATACACAATCAGTGAAATCTAAGTCATCTCATCACTCAAGGCACTCCATCTCCTCAGCATCATCTACTAAGTTAAAGTTAATTGAAGCGAAGGCTAAGGCTGCAGCATTAGAGGTAAAGGCAAAATTCCTAAAGGAGAAACAAGCACTGAGAATGGCTTCTCGGAAGAACTTGAACTTCGGCAGCAAATTGCAGAAGCGAAGAAAATATGGACTTTCCTGATCGCGTTGGCGGTGTTAATAACACATATTTTCCATTGAACAAGTTAACTATTGCTTCTTGGTGTATTTCCCAAATTTGGTAATCTTGAACAGCTCAGAAACGGATTTCTCAAGCAGCAGGCTCGAAATAAATAAATAAATAAATAAATCCACGGAGATTGCCGACATCGTTGTTGCTGAATGAATTGACCAATCAGGGATCTGCCTGCCCGATTCGGGCAGGTAAGTCTCTGATTGGTTGAAAATACAATAGAGCAGACCAGTGATCCAGCCGTGGTTTGCGCGAAGGAACGCGGGCGCACAAAACGGCTGGAAATCGAGCCTATATAACTACTGGCTTTTGGCGTTTTACTGACCTGTCGTGTTATAAATTATGTGTGGTGATCAGTTGAAGAAAAAGAATTGGCTTCCTTTGGGGAGCATGAGTTCACTGCACGCTAGTAAATGTCTGGATGTGCAGTTAATTAAACCTTTCTTCTTTTGAGATCCACAGGGCCTGACGCTGTTTTCGTGTTTCAATCCTCCAACAAAATACTACGTCTCATCAGGACTCATTCGCTGAGCCAACTCTACTGCATCTACTGGATCGCCAACTCTACTAGTCACCGCGTGGCCTTTATTATCGTCTGATCTTCTTCGGCCAATTTCTAATCAATTTCATACATTTAAAGGTTCGAAGCTTTTTCTTTAGAAAGTGTGGAAACTGGAAAGGTCCCTGCGTGATCCAGCTCTCGTGCCTTCTCCTTTAGCGAATTTCATCTCTCTCCGGTTGCATCATTGTTACAGCTTTCGACACAAAAAGGATCGTAAAAATATATGAATTAAAAAAATTACGGACAGGGAATTGGCCAATCACAGTTCGCGTAGTATTAGAGATATTTAATAAATTAGCTGATCGTTTTTTTGTTAACTTTATTGTATTTCTTTTTAGTATTAAAGACATTCCAACTGTCATTCCCACCGGTTCAATTTATAAGTTTGACTGGAATCCTTGCACAAAATTTAGCGAAGGCGACGGCTGTACAGATATGCTGGTGAGTGCTCTAAATGTAAGGTAAGTAAGTAAGTAAAGCAAAGCAAAGCAAAGCAAAGTAAACGTCGATAGTACGGGGAGTTGTCGCCTATTCTCCCTAGCACTAGGCTCATTTTTAAAAACATTAGACTATATATGATGCTGCAATGGTCTGCAGTGTTTTTCCGTTTCACATGTCTTGTAACCTAAGTATCAGGCTTGTGGGATTCGGAGAGGGGGGAAACGGGAAGAAAAGGAAAGAAAAAGAAAAGGAAAAAGGGGAAGAAAGCCTGACACGAAAGCTTTCAGACGAGTCTTCCGCCCACTCGTTTTGCATGACGCGTCTCCGTAAACAGTAGCCAATCAAAATTACTTCCGGTCACCCCACTGTCGTGTCATCTCAACGAACTGTCATTGAGCACGCCTTGCAATGGCGAGAACTCTCACGAAAGTGTATAAATGGCTTCTGAGAAGAATTGTGAAATTTGCTTTGAAACTGAGTTTGCGGTCGAAATCCGGGTCGTATGTTTGCACGGTTCCACTGTTCTGCGAATAATTTCAAACTTAAGATCTGACTACCTGAGAGATTCAGAGAGAGTGAAGAAGCTTACATTGTTTGTAAACTTCTACTAGAAAATGGCTACATGAGCACAGCAAGAGGTCAAACAAAACTGAAGAAAGCCGCCGATTGAACAGAGCTCCAGAATTGAAGAAAGCCGCCGAGTTGAAGAAAATCGAGTTGGAGAAAGCCGCCGAGAATACAGCATAATTTCAAAACGGCCTCCTAATCGAAGCTTGCTCAAACTGCCATCGCTACTGAACAGACGCCCCGACAAAGAAGTCAACACTAGCAGACAGCTTAAAAACACAAATGACCTCGAGACTAAAGTCTGTATCATTTTGCGACGTTTAGAAAGCTTTTAATTCAGTCACCTCGAAATCTCCATATACCCGCTACAAATACAAGAAGCATCATTTTGCGAGCTTAACTATAAAATGGCTAAAACACTCGTGAGGGAGTCGCGTAGGCTTGTCACTCTTTATTACATCATTTTCACAATTCAACTCTTCAAGCGAAGCTGCTTTGATACCGTTGTTATTTAGCCTTTCTGCTTGTTGCTTTCGAATAAGCTCGAGTGGATTAACAACCAACACTGCGCACGTCTTCTGTGTGTCACTTTTTCTGAACCAATACTGGGAAAGTAGCTTCGGAAGCAGCTGATAAATAAAGCTTTTTCCGTAGCTAGTTGGCAGAACACCAAGCACATCTTTTCTTTCAACTACGAGGCTTTTGAGACACAATTCTTGTTCAGTTTTCAGTACAATCCCAAGAAAGAATTGGAGAGCTCCTTCTAGTGCTTTTCCATAACACGTTCCGTAAAAGACAGCTCAAGTTAGTGAATGATTTTCCACGATCGAATACTTTGAAATTAATGATGGCTTCCACAAGATATAAATCGCTAGTATTAATTTCCAGTGTTGTGACGTAAGAGCCTTTTGTATTTCGTCCAATCAGCGCAACATCCAGAATTCGGATGTTTGACACAAGCCCGTGAATGCTTTTGGGTCAGGCCTTCTTCCCCTTTCTCCCCTACCCTAACCTGCGATCAGGCGGTTTTTTTTCGGAGGAAAGTCGGCGGAGAGCAGGGAGGGAAGAAAAGCGCCCTCCGTCGACTTTCGCGCGTTCGTGCTCTGCCGCTCCAAAAAAGAGAGCCTGATCGCAGGTTACCCCTACCCCCTCCCCCGTTTTTTCCTTTTCTCCCTTTAGCCCCTCTCCCAAAGGAAGGCCTGATACTCAGGGTTACATGTCTTGTAATCAGGTAAACTGGTACAAAGATAATAAACGAGTAGTAATCCAGAGATTCCAGGTTTGCGCTTTATTGACATTAATCAAGTTTGTATATATATACCTGATTGAAATTACGTTTTCAAGTGTAAAGTAGTATAAACCATGAACGATATGACCGAAAGGTTTTCTGGGAAGTGGAAATAATTTCTTGTGTTCTTAGATAAATTACACATTATTATAACCAATCATTTCTCTTGCTGTAACACAGTATGCAGAAAAATCATACTCTGAATCTTTTTGTTAACAATTAGATTACGAGCTCGAGATTTCTACCACGCATAGAAATCAAGAGCGAATAATCTAATTGTTTTAGTATAATCTGTTTTAGTATAATCTAATTGTTTTAGTATAAATCTACTAGACGTTTAAAACTTAACAACAAGACAGGCTGCGTTTTTTATTGAATATTGATATAAATAACAACCGCACACACTCACTTTCTACAACAGGATAGATAGTGAGTAGCGTTGCCAATAAGAGAACAGCATTCGTGATAGAACGCTAGTAGATTTATACTAAGAAGAAATAAATCTCAAATACTGATAAATGAGCCTTATTTTTCGTGTTCCCAGAATTCTATCGGGTCGTATCGTTTATGCCTTATGTTTTTTTCCCCGACAATTTTTTTCCATTAAGTGCATACACCTGGTCCCAGTTGTTCAAAAGTTGGAAAGCGCTATCCACCGGATAGTGATTTATCCGGTGGAAAGCGCTATCCACCTTTTGAACAACTGGGGCCTGATTGAAAAAACCGTTGTCAGTAAAAACTATACACCATGAATGATACGATCGAATGGGTTTCTGGGAAGCGAAGAAAACTTCTTTTGTTGTCAGATAAATTGCACATTATTATAGCGGAGCACTTGCCAGGCCAAAGGCCTGGCTGCGCAGCTCCATACTCATAGAATCTATGCCGTCATTTTTCATGGTCATGGCTAGCGGAATGTTTCGCGGGCGCGTGTGTGCCCGCCCGTGTTGGAACAACATCCGGGATCTTAGCAATTTTGTTTTTTGCACGGCCACACAGCCGTGAGCTCGGTAAACACTTTAGTTGTTTTGTTGTGTCTAGCGGAGAATTAAACTCGTTATTTTCCTGCATTTTTTCGCGGTTTGCTACTCAAGACAGGGATACTAATTAAGGTATACTCAGAAGCCGCTTTAGTGGAAAAAGACGAGCTTTCAGGGATAAAATCTTGCTTCGAGGAACTTCATGTATTACGTTTTTATCAATGCGGGAGATGTTTGTTTTCTACGGATTTCAGAACCAGAAGCGAAGATTTGAATTTCCAAGCAAGCGAGGAACTTAAAGGTAAAACAGATTACAGTTTTCGATGAGAATTTATGTTGATATCAATCTGTGAGTGACTTTTTATTAGTGTTATTGTTAGTTTTGGAGAATTGATTTTAAAACGTGCCTAAATTTAGTTGTATCGATCGCTTGAATTTCATCGAAGAAAGCTTGAACTCGATGAGCTATAATTAAATGTTTGTGTATTTTTGCAATTTTTGATTTTCAAATCAGTTTCTCGGGCAATTTTTGACAAACATAAACTGTATTTTATTCGGAAACTAGTGGTACTATTTATTCTAGACAGAGAAAAGTTGTTTTTGTGAACTTTTGTACGGTCTATAAAAATGTACTGTGCAGACGGTCGCGTAATACTGTTTTTGAGAATTGCTAAAATTGAAAATAGCCCGTTCGTCAATCTTAATTCTTGTTCTTCCAACCTTTCACCTTAGTTAAGTTTCACCTTAGTTAAGCTTGTTCAAAGTGCGACGCTGTTAGGCTTGGGCTATGTATATATATTAACACAATAGGTCCAAATTCAACCTCTGGAAATATTTTATGAAGAAATAGGTCTCGAATATCAACATTTGGAATGTAAACAAGCCTCATTTGCGTTGTTCCCAGAATTCCATTGTGTAGTATCGTTTATGGTTTATGGTTTTTCCCGACAACGTTTCTTCAATTAGATGTATCTATTGTCCAAGTTAGAACTTAGTGGATTAGATAAGCCAGTTGGAGTTTATATTCGCTTTGTGTATTTTCCAACAAGGTGTGCCAAAAAAATCCTGATTCACCTTCGATGACGTACCCATGCGCCCAGACTGCCACTAACTTTAAAGTAAACAGTGATGGAACTACCTCCATAGTTTATCAGCTGTATACTGATAGCACTGGGTACAAAAGGTATGCACTGCCACCATAGTTTAACAGCAAGTTTTTAGTGATAAGCGGTACAAAGGTTTGTATATCCATTCACAACAACAGCAGTAGATCATATCCCAGTGACTGGACACACCATCTTATCCTTACTCGACTTATGGCACCTTCATATGAGCCCGGTCGACCGGGCTGACCCGGTTACCAAGATCTCGCCTAGCTCCCTATTGGTAGAGTCTACCTACTATAGCTCAGAAGGTGGTCGGACACCTTAATGAGAATATATAACGTAATGTAGGCACTTACAATTTTATTTTCAATAAATTTTTAAGTGTGAAAAAGAAAATCTGAAATCCACACTCAGGATTGAACCTGTGACTTCTACTAGGCTTAGGCTTATATAGCCTTCCGTACCAGGGAACCACTTCGCTACTTCGCTTATCGAGTTGTTTAGGCCTAAATTTAACTATATACACTGTTAACCCTAACCTCAACTGAAAGCTAACCAGTTACTCCGTTATATATTCTCATTAAGGTGTCTGACCTCCTTCTGAACATTTAGACCTAACCCTCCCTATTTCCTTTGTAAAATTTGCGATGTGTTCATATGACAAGGTCCTTCTAGTATTAGCAAACTAAGCTAAATTCAGAACTGTAATTACTCATGCGCAAAGCGCAATGAATTAAAAAATGCCCTTCGTTTTTCTTTTTTTCTTTTGATTATTATTATTATTATTATTATTATTATTATTATTATTATTATTTTGTGTCACGATTTTGCATGCAAATTTATGCACGAATATTTATATTGTGCACTTCCGTTTCATAGCTTTGCCACTTACGCTTCCTGTTTAGTGACTTCCGGCTACTCTCACTTCCGGTAAAACAGCGTTACTGAAGTGTCACGACAGCGTCTCCTATAACCCAACTTACATTACTAATGTTCACGTTAGGTATATATAACACTATATATAACTTGGTACAGCCTTCATTTACAAAACATTTAATAGTAAACAACGTGGTTTGCAGGAACGATGGCTGAATGAAAGGAGTAACTCTTCTACATGTCGGACATGTTCTTGTCATGTTTAAAATATATCATAAAACTTTACGCATGCGCGTGAGAATAGGCTGCTTGGAGCCTCTTGTTGACAAAGAACTAAGAAGGCGAGCTGGCCCGGTTACCGAGTTCTCGGTTTGTCAAACCGGGATCGCGGTAACTCGGTAAATTGGGCCGGATGAAAAATTCTTAATTACGCACGCGTTATTGTTAAAGGAGGACATACTAATAAATAGTAAGCATCGTTGCAACCGTTTATCATTGTTTTATTATTGTAAATATTATAGGACATAATTCAGCCTATTGGCTGCGACGTTTTATATAAATAAACTATCTATCTATCTATCTCGTTTTTTTAGAATGTTTTGATTTTTCGATTTTAAAAATATATGAGTAAAAATATAACAATTTTCAGAATTACGGCAAAGAAAGTCAGAGTTAATATTTTCATGCACGCCATCACATACACAATTTCATTCCGGTAACCGAGCTGAAATTATCCATACTAACTTACGAAATAATTCGTGCCGCTCACCGGGCCAGGGGCCCGTTTCACGAAAGTCCCGATAACGTTTCGGGTCTGGAACTATATTTTAAAATCAGAATCTTTAGAATGATGAAGTATTTTTTAGCCCTCAAACCAGCCCGACTTGTTTCGTCAACTTAGAATGCTTTCCGGGCCCGATAACTTTTCGGTTCCGGAAAGCTATCTTGAGGGTCTCAATGGAGTTAACCGTCATCCGTCAAAACGGTCTAAAATTTAACCGTCAACCGTCAAAAAAGGGGGATTTTTACCGTCAACCGTCAAAATATTTTTTACCGTCAAACGGTTTCAAACTCTTTCAGATCTCACTTTTTCACCTGCTCATCCCAGACTTCTGTCGACTTCTGGCTCTCAAAGAACCTTTAAACTGGTAAACCAGTTTCCATGTTCCCAAATATTCTCACTTTATGTTCTTTTCCACTAATTTGCGCGTTAAACTGACATCACAACAGGCTTGTATCTGGAAATACTTCCGGTTTAAAAATATTAATGATTTACTACATTGATAACTTGTTTCTGACCACGCCAAGCCGCGCCACCCCCCCCCCCCCCCCCCCCCCCGCCCACTTCCTTATTTCTCCTAAACGGGTATGTACCGCCCAACAGGGTATGGTTTTCAGGGTCTTGCGTCTTAAACAGGGCATACAATTTCACTATTTAGCGGCTTGAACAGGGTGTCTTTCTGGACTTCAAAATTCGTTTACAATATACACCAACTTGCAGAAACGTTGACTCGTAAAAAGCATAAACCATGAACGATGAGACAAAGCAAGTGACTTATGTGACAAAACGGTAAAAGAAAATTCTAGATCTAATCCGCGCTTATTAAGTTAAATTGTTTATCGCAGGTTTTAATCTACTTATCCAGTAGCCCTCTCTTGCTCGTCGCATCTCCACAGCTTGACTTCTCACTTTCTCGAGTACAGTCAATTTGAAATGCTGCAATCCACAGGTTCTTAAATGGCGAACTGTTGGTATGTTCTTTTGACCTATTGAGATATCTGAGCGATGTTGATTTGCCCGTATTCTAATGCAGTTGCATGTTTCACCTACATATTGATCTTTGCATTTCATACAAGTTATTAGATAAACAACGTTTGTTGCTTGGCAGGTTGTATGTCCGCGTAGTGGGATTAATTCGCCGGTTTTTGCGCTGTTGATCTTTTGAGTAAATTGACCATATTCTCGGCAGCAGGCACATCTTGAGTCGGTTTTGCACGGCCAGAAGATGTGCCTGCTGCCAAGAATATGGTCAATTTACTCAAAGTAAATCTGCCACTCAAGATGTGCCTGTTATATATATATATATATATATATATATATATATATATATATATATATATATATATATATATATTATATAGATAGATAGATAGATAGATAGATAGATAGATAGATAGATAGATAGATAGATAGATAGATAGATAGATAGATAGATAGATAGATAGATAGATAGATAGATAGATATAACTAACTGCAGACAGTACTGTTTCGGCCTTCTGGGCCTCATATATATATTTATAATTCAACACATTGATACACTGCCCAAATATGGTCAAAAAGTTATCGATATTCGCTATATATACATGACGTATATCCAACGATGGATGTAAATTTCGCATTTTGACAAGAGAATGCAAAAATGACGGACCGGACTCGATATTTTTTCTTCAAACTGTGCTTTGTTATCAATGTGTTGAATTATAAAACTATTATAGCGCTCAAGCTTGCGTGATATCGCTTTCGCGCTATAATAGTTAAATATATACAGCAAGTAATAGAAAATTACAATAATTAATAATGAACAATGTAGCTGATTACATATTACATAATACTAAAGGGGATACAAAACAATAATTGAACAATGTAACTAATTGCAAGAAAAAATATGAGACAAATTACATAATACTAAGAAGATACAAAAAAGAGTGGTGAAAAGATATAAATTAAAGTAAAAGTCTCAAATTAACCTGTTTAAGCTGTTTGTTAAGTGAGGGTCGCTCCCATTCAATGTTGAGGGCCTCTTTGATCTTGAGTTGAAAGTTTGTGGGAGCCAGAATGGAAAAACAAGCCTCCGAACACAAATCCTTACATGACCCTGAACCGGCCTTTAAATGGTTAAGGATATGAGAATTGCGGTCTGAGTGTAAATGTTCGTGAACCCGTGTGGCGAAATGTCGAGTGGTTTTTTTGAAATATCCAGTCAAGTAAAAATTGGTAATATTAGTTTCTGTCAAAGTTACTCTACATGCTGTCTGTTTTCATTTCTTAGAGCCTTCGAAATCACCCTTAAATGTGATGAAGCGGCCAAACCTCCTGGAGAATCAGACGGTGTTACAGAAAAAGTACTGAAGTATCATGATTCTGCCTATGTATGTACCTTATTTCACAGCGGAGAGAGTTGCTTCATCTAAAACGTTTTATGATATTATCAGCGTCTTAATCCTTACCACTTGACTACTTGATTGGTCTTTATAAAGAACATTTTACACGGTACAACTCGTGCTTACAACTGTCGTATGCGGCCTTTGTAGCATGAGCTGCCGCGTCATGCCAAAATGTGAACCTGCGATTGCGCTCTATTTTGGTTGTTTCACAGGGTTTTTTTTAAGTGTGTCCTAAGTGCACTTGAAACCAACTTTGAATGTGAAGGGTAAAATGCGTATACTTGAACCATATTTTGTGACCATGGAAATGCGTCTATTTCAAAGAAGCTGACGTACGACGATAATTATGATTTACACCACACTCGAGAACGCAAATAGCCAGTAAGAAAATAGAAGCCATCTGAAAGACTCGTGCAGCAGCGCAAAACGTTTACAGTGATTGACAACTGATGATTTGTTATTTGGTGTGAATCCCTATCTTCAAGACTGTTACTACTTGAGAATCGCAAATGCACTTGAGTTAAGTGCTTACTTGAGAGATACTTGGTTTTTAGTACGAAACCGCCTTTTTTGTTTCGCTTGGTAAACCATTCCCGCGTGAAGAGCTGGGTGGGTGGGTGGTCGGCTGTTCACGACTCATGAAAACATTCCTTCCCACCCGTGCTAAGTCTAAAAGAATCATTCTTTTCATTGTAGATAAAGTTCGGGGGAGGGGTACCTTTCATGGTTGAACAAATTCGAAATGCTTTAAGATTTCATGTTTTTCTTCCTTTAGAGTATGACTTTCAAATCCAAATGCGCATGTGACGATGGTTGTGTTTCTAATAATCCGACGGAACCATCAGAAAGTACCAGACTTAGCACTGGTAGCATTTTATTAATAGTGTGGGTATATATATGGATTATTTCTGAAAAATAGTTTTACTCTTTTTTATACACATTGAATATTTTATTCCTTATTGCACGGCAACCTCGTCCCCAGGTTCTTCTCCGCTTTCAAAATGGCGGGAAAGTCATAGAAACCCACGGACGATTCTTGGAGTATTTTGGCAGTCTTGTCCCCAGGTCCACCGCGGTCAAACGTCCGAGGCGTTTTTCGTTTTATTTAGTTGGATTTTATTTAATATTAAATAGAAATATGGGCAAGGATGTATAAAAAAATTCGTTGACGTTACTATCTTTTAATTTTTCTCAAAATGATAAGCTTTTTTCGTTGAAAACTGACCAAAACTCTTCGCGCCTGATCAAAATTATGTTGGCAAATGGCGCCGACAATTCTGCAGTTCACAGTTTTTAAACGCTTAAAACTTTAAACTTTGAAAACGTTTGGTAAATTGACAGAGTATTGGCAATATATTAAACTTTAAACAGTGAAAATGACAACCTTAACTTTTAAGTACTTTGCTTAACTTTTGCAAATTTCTCTCGTTTGACCGCGGTTAATGACCGTTTGACCGCGGTTAATGACCGTTTGACCGCGGTTAATGCTTCTACGCCCGTCCCGCCATTTTGAAAGCAGGAAGGCCCTTGACACGAGGTTTTGATTATTTTTTTTATTACATCCATTTTGAAATCACTGGTGATCCTTGCAATCTGATTGGCTCTGAGCAGTGCGATTTATTCCTGAATTGCACTATTTTTGCTCCAAATCGCATCTTTATCTCAGCAGTGCGATTTATTCCCGAATCGCACTGTTTTTTGCTCCAAATCGTATCTTTTTATCAGCAGTGCGATTTATTCCCAAATCGCACTATTTTTTGCTCAAAATCGCATCTATAAGTCTCATCAATATTGATACTGACTAAAATCCTGTATTTGGGTGATTAAATTGTGTGATTTCAAAATGGATGTAATAAAGTGGTAATTAAACTTAGTGTCGTGCAATTTTGATCTGAAAACATACTTGTGATTTCAAATAGAACTTGCGCTGTGCGCTTGTTCGATTTTGAAATCACACGTATGATTTCAGACCAAATTGCACTCCACTCAGTTCAATTACCATTATTAATGTTTTATTTTGGTGTTGTCACGCTTACGCTATTTAGCTACATTGTCATACAATTATCAAGCTCACGCTCGTGACGACAAGGGGACGAGGTTGATAGTACCAAACAACAACAACTTTGGTAGGTAAACGCTTTTTTTTTTTCGTTTGTCTCACGATGGAGTCACTTTAAGATGTTGATCGCGACGTTTCGACTGCTATTACTGCTAGTCTTCATCAGGCGATGAGGTCGATTGGTTACGTGTCGCTTATATAGCACGTTGGCTTGTTGCTATTGGTGCATTTCGATCCTCATTATTATTCCGAAAAGATGTTGTTCCCCCTCCGGTCCGATTTAATATCGGTCGGCTGTTATGCTTCTTGATTGTAGGCATCCACGCTTCGGGAATTTCATCGCCTGATGAAGACTAGCAGTAATAGCAGTCGAAACGTTGCGATCAACATCTTAAAGTGACTCCATCGTGAGACAAACGAAAAAAAGCGTTTACCTATCTTACACGCCACGATGAACAACAACCACATTTTTAGTAACAACAACAACTTTATTCATATATTGTTGTTATTCATATATTTTTTCGTGACATTGTTTGTTATATTTCAGGTTTTTCGTGTTACTCTTCGTTTATCTAATTGCTGGAATTCTAATTAAAAAGTACAAAATGGGAGTAGAGAGCGTACCGGAGATGGTACCTAACTACGAGTTCTGGGCTGGAATTCCATCCCTTGTTAAGGTAAGAAGTCATTTTGTCAATGCCTAACACAAAGTTATAAGTCATCCATCACGGCTAGTGACTGGGTGTGATGCGCCAGTAGGAAAGTCCGAGTTTCTAATTCTAACATGACTCTTAAAGAATCTGACCCACCCAGTTTGCATTGCGCACCTACGTTGGTTCATCCGCCATTTCCATGGCTCCCGAAAGTCCATACTGTATTGTAGATGAGAAATTCACTCGTGCAAGAGGTGATATGCTTGCCCAAATATGGAATAAAGCCGTATCATAACAATAAGAGAAGCGCGCAATGCAAACTGGGTGGGTCAGACTCTTTAAAGTTCTGTTAATGTGCCTATAACCCCGCAAAACGTTTTTTGCTTAAACATTCGTTTAACTGATTATACTCGTAACCACAACGAACACACAACGGAGGTTTGACTAAGATCATACCAGACGATACCGCGGGAAACATACTTGAATGACGTCACTCGGTCCCAACCTCCTAATGCGCGACGGTAATTTTTAAAACCGAAAACGAAGGAATAAAATCAATAGAAAGCAATTCAATAGAAATCAATAGAAATCAATAGAAAGATATTCTGTATGATTAATTAGCTCATACCGGAAATTAAAGTAATCTCTTCGCATTCCCCCGTGATTGCACGCGCTTGTAGCAGTAGTAATGATGTGCGCCCTTGAGTATAAAATAGCCCAATTTCGATACATTAAAATTCAACTTGAAACAAAAGACATCACTACAAGGCTTAGGGGAATGATATAAGGGATTTATATGGTTTATTCCCCTAATCCTCGTAGTGATGTCTTTTGTTTTAAGTTGAATTTTAATATATCGAAATTGAGCTATTGGTTGCACCACCTAAACGTGGTCATTTGATCGGTATTCCGATACAACAGTCAACTTTCGCGACCCACCCATCTCCCCTGGTGGCGGATGACGAGCTCACTGTATATCCACGTTGCATGCCTATTGTCTCTGCAGTCCCGGATTCTTCCCATTACTTAACCTTGCTCGGTGAGGTAATGAGTATGCAGTGAGGATATGGTACTTTTTTTGTTTCCTTTGTAGGATGGCATTGTATTTACGTGTGGAGGTCTCAAGTCTGGGTGCACCACTCTCTACCAGAAATGCAGTAATGATGGCTATGCCAAAGTATAATCCATCAAATATTTATCTCGCGCACGATTGGTCTCAACACATCACGTGACGCAGCTAAAACTGGGGATTATCCGACGATATTCCCCAAATGATATTCCCAAATGATATTCCCCAATTTTCAAAATTTGCGTTTTAGGTTCGCACTTTCAGTTTTCGTCTCAAATCTATTGCTAAATTACCCTGGGTGCCAGAGGGTTTTCTTTAGTAAAAACCGGCGAGTTTGAGCGGCGAAGCGGTTAATTTCACTCATGATATTCAGAGAACGGACCTCTGGATCCAGGGTGTTGCTAAATTGAATATTGTTTTGGACAGACTAGAAATATTTTTTAACGCCAACAGAATTATTTTGATGTTTAACAGCTTGGCCAACTCTCCCTAAAGGCGAGGCCTTGTGAAAAAATATTTGAAGGATAATAAACACAATAACCTCTATTTAGCCTCAAAAATATGTTCGGATATTTGTCAGTCCTTGAACATTATCTGTTCCTCGAAGCTCACAGTTTTCCTCGAGCTTCGCCATAGGCGTACGAGGGGTAGGGGCTGAGGGGGCTGAGGGGGCTGCGGCCCCCCCAGTCGTAAAAAATATAGTATTATTCGGGCAAAACTGGTCGACTATTCGGGCACGACAGACACAGAAAAATTACTGAATTATTTTGTGATTAAATGTCTTAAATTAATTGTTTTTATTTCGTTACTCACATTACTCACTTAACTTTCTAACCAAGCTCTACTACATCGATCATGTCATTGATGTGATAGCTCCATAAGATGCTAACCGCGTGAGCAGACAGGCCCTATTTACATGGAAAGGGGATGATCCTAGTGCTAGGATCATCCGAGCGCAACATGTTTTCTACTTTCAGTTTACACGCGAAGGGTTGCATTTGGCCCTAGCGCTAAGATCACCCTAGCGCTAGGATCATCCGAGCTCCATGTAAACGGCCTCGGGAGCTCCAAGGTTATCTTCGCTTTTGTTATTGTCGCCCACCGTCTTGCTTTGCAACCGCGCCGAACTCAAAGGTACTGGGGCCATCCTGCCGAATTTTTCACGTAAACCAAATGAAGAGTTGATCCTGGATGCCGCATTTACGCATGTAAACCAAATGAACCTTCTAGAATCATCCTAGCACTAGGATCATCCTCTTTCCATGTATATAGGGCCATAGAACGACAAATTTCAGTAGTGTAGCAGCTCTCCGAAACCTCTATTTTCATTGGCCTTGTAAAACACAGCTTCTATTGTTTTTAGGTCTAGAGCCCATTGTTGGGTTGTTTGTTCTATTGTTCTCCGAACCAATGGTGTGAGGCCTTACGAGAGCTGCTACATGTGGTCCGCCAAAGGTGGGAATGATATTGTAGACCGCGCAGGGACTGAAACTAAGTATAACATTTGGCGACCATCTTGCTTAGGACAGTATGACTTGTGTGGTTGGTATCTGGTCGTTCAAAGGATGTCTCTCGAAGTCTCGTAAAATATATCTTATCAGTACCGTGTGAAGTGCGAAGAATGCGAGATGTACAAGCTCATTCTCGCATCGTTCACAGTGGTAGAAAAGTAAAATGTCAGCGAGTGCTAGAATCATCATCATCATGACGAATAAACATGACGTCACGAGTTTCATTCAGGCAAATTAAGTTCAGCCCCCCCCCCCCCCCCCCCGACAAAATTTTTCCCGTACGCCGATGAGCTTCGCTCATGGAAAACTGTTCGCTTCCCGAAGCGGGTAATGTCCGGTGACAAATATCCGTGCATATTTTCACACCATTTGGCGGTTATTGTTTAGTCCATAAGCTGCAAGAGTTACATTAGTTCTTAAAATCATTTTGTTAAAGTTATATTCAGCTCAGTGATATTATCAGGATCTAGACGTTATTCATAAATGGCGGCCAATTCATTATTATTTTTATTCATAACTATCAGCCCTACTGGCTTCGTTAGCATGTGCAAGATTCAAAAGAATTTTTACTCTAAAATGAGGACAATAAGGCTAAATGACATACAGTTGAGCCTCTCTACAACGGCCACCTTCGGACAGACCTTTCTGGCCGTTGTAGAGAGGTGGTCGTTATGGGGAGGTAATCAATTAGAGCATTTGAGTGAGTGAATGAGAAGTCAGGACAAGAAAACATGGTTGTTGTAGAGAGGTGGCCGTTATGGGGAGGTTATCGATTAGGGGATTTGAGTGAGTGAATGAGAAGTCGGGACAAGAAAACATGGTTGTTGTAGAGAGGTGACCGTTATGGGGAGGTTATCGATTAGGGGATTTGAGTGAGTGAATGAGAAGTCGGGACAAGAAAACATGGTTGTTGTAGAGAGGTGGCCGTTATGGGGAGGTTATCGATTAGGGGATTTGAGTGAGTGAATGAGAAGTCGGAACAAGAAAACATGGCTGTTGTAGAGAGGTGGCCGTTATGGGGAGGTTATCGATTAGGGGATTTGAGTGAGTGAATGAGAAGTCGGAACAAGAAAACATGGCTGTTGTAGAGAGGTGGCCGTTATGGGGAGGTTATCAATAAGAGGATTTGAGTGAGTGAATGAGAAGTCGGGACAAAAAAACATGGCTGTTGTAGAGAGGTGGCCGTTAAGAGGAGGTTATCAATTAGAGGATTTGAGTGAGTCAATGAGAAGTTGGGAAAAGAAAACATGGCTGTTGTGGAGAGGTGGCCGTTATGAGGAGGTTATCAATTAGAGGATTTGAGTGAGTAAATGAGAAGTCGGGACAAGAAAACATGGCTGTTGTGGAGAGGTGGCCGTTATGGGGAGGTTATCAATTAGAGGATTTGAGTGAGTAAATGAGAAGTCGGGACAAGAAAACATGGCTGTTGTGGAGAGGTGGCCGTTATGGGGAGGTTATCAATTAGAGGATTTGAGTGAGTGAATGAGAAGTTGAGACAAGGAAACATGGCTGTTGTGGAGAGGTGGCCGTTATGGGGAGGTTATCAATTAGAGGATTTGAGTGAGTAAATGAGAAGTTGGGACAAGAAAACATGGCCAGTGTAGAGAGGTGGCCGTTATGAGGAGGTGGCCGTTAGTAGAGGTTCTACTGTAAATATAAAAGAATAATAAATCAGCCGTCAGACAGACACTTTCCTGGCCCACTCTATCGGCATAACGACATAACGGCGAGGTCACGAAATACACCACTTATATCTATGTTTTATGTTACCAGTGTGAACAACACAACATAATGACGAAATACGACAACAACAACAACAAAACAACAACAAAAATCTTAATTAATTAATTAATTATTATACAATTTACAAGACAGGCCCGCAGGTAGTGGCTTATATATAGAAATCGCTATATTTGTTAAAATAAAAAGAACGGATCAAACATAAGAAAATAGAAGAAACAAAAAGGAAGAAAAAGTGATCGAGATAAAAGAAAGAGAATTATGAAAATATTAATTAACAAGAACTCCGCAAGTACTATGATTGGGCTGTTAAGGATATCTTCACTCCTTTTACTTCAAACTCTTCGAACTCTTCAAGAGAACTAACTTCAGTCAATACACACGTCCCACATGGATCATTCATTCATTCTGATCTCTTCTATGTGAATCAAACACTTTCAATACACCATCCCTTGTCTCAAAAATAGCGACTGTATAAATTATTATTGTCAAAATAAATGACTTATAATTATCACGTAATAACGATTCAAAAGCCTCAAACAAAGGTAAACAACCCTCTTCTAATTCAGGGGCGTAGCCAGGACTTTTTCAGAGGTACGCGCAATCTCTGTTTTCAAACACTCCCCTACCTTATCCCCCCACCCTCAAGTCCCGAATCTTTCTTTTTTTCGACTTTTTCAGGTACGCACGTGCGTACGTGCGTACAGGTAGCTACGCCCCTGTCTATTATACTGTCATTTAAATAATGTAATTTCCATAATAACTTTCACTATACTCTAATAAATTGAAAGTTAACTCTCCCAGTACAAACAATATCAGGAACTTCAGTTAACATAAGGCATTCTTTTTGTGTTAAATTAGAAAGATAAGTATACAACTCATTAACAAAATTCGTAATTTCAACAAGATCTGACGCACATGTTATCATGCGACTAAAATTATACAATATAGCTGTTAAACTCATCGCTTACACTGACTACCCGCATTAGAACTAAAAAACACTATTTCCTTGGCTATAAGGAGCACAAGTAGTTTTAGACGAATCTACACCATGACCAGGATTCCTTTGTTTGGGACAAAAGCATTGATATAAGACTCCAAGTCATACAAAGGGTAAGACACACAAAACTCCTTCCCCCTTCCTCGCGCGCCCTTCGCGTTCTCGCGTGCCTCAATTCTCCCCCTTCCCCTTCGAACGCTTGCCACGCAGGCTACTGAGCCGTTAGAAACGAAGCATATAGAACCAAGCGGTAAAGTGGTCCATGGCCAAAAAAGGCAGGTTTCAATGATGGTGAAAAGAAATGATAATCTGTCCATTGCGGCTCTACTGAAAGGATGCGTTTATTAATGCTGTTTATGCGGCCGCAGGTAGTAATAGAAAAGTTTATACCTTTTGGACGAATACTCGAAGGTAAGCAGCTCTCTAATTTATCCAATTGCTGCCTATGTACTCTCTCCAAACTTTACAATATATAATCAGTATCCCTCAGAATATAGACTCAAAGACAGGATTTTTGCTCAAAAAGAAATTCGCGTTGTCATCTTCAGGACCTTTTGTTCTGCTTTGCTTGTATGAACGCGTGTCAATAAACGGCACAGTAACAATTTATTCCCATAATAATCAATGTATAAAGGTAAATGTTTAATAATTAAATGAAAATTGGGAGGAAGACTAAAGAAACCCTTGCGGGCTTTTACAAAGTAGTCTCCCTTTAAGTTTAAGATTCATCTAAAAAATATTCATCCGTTGTTTAGCTCGGGGGGGGGGGGGGGAGGGGAGGGAGTACTCCGCAATGTTTTAGGTGGGGGTGTTTCGTTGGGACCTAAGAACCTCTACCCCATCTCAGACCTAAAATTTCTATTTTCGCTACCCCATCTCAGACCAAACAGTTAAATTTGGTAAAAGGCTCTTTATACAAAAAGGAGTTTGTTTACACAAATTGACAGAATTAAGCGTCAAACCCATAGACGCTCATTGAAACGACCTCTACAGGCACGGTTCCAGATGAAAAATGTACCGGAAAAAAAATGACAAAACACTTAATTCGAAAATTGAACGGAAAAGTATACCCCATCTCAGACTTAGTGGGCAAAACTAAGACCCCATCTCAGACCTAGAAGGTCAAAAATTCGACCCCATCCAGCGGCACATACCCGTATAGCTTATATATGGGAGAACCCCCCCCCCCCCCCTCGGGTTTGTTTAGCTACTGCTAATTAGTATAAAGTTAAAGTTTGGGTACACGGCAGTTAATTTGGGATAATACAGATCATTTGGAACCTATTTACGCATCTCTTTTCAAGCTAGCGATGCAAACATCTTAGTCATGTAAGAATACAAAAAAAAACTTTTCTCTTTGCCTCTGGGCACAAGTCATGAAATGTTTTCTTATCGCTGAAGGGCTAACAGATTGGAGGTCCGATGATCGGATTAAACCGTGCAGCCTCGTCACATAATTTGTTGAATTTTAAGTCAAAATTTACATTTCTTGAATCAGTTTTTCACTTTCTAATGTAACATTGCCTTGTATTTATTGTATTTGAAGCCCAAAAAACGCTCAATTTTTCATATCCAAAACACATCACGCTCCCAGGAGGGGGGGGGGGGGGTACTTGACCATATTTGGCGGTGCCGCTGAGGGTGTGAGACCCTGACCCTGTTTAGGACAAAAAAGAAACGAAAATACCTACCCTGTGTAGAACAACACCCTCTATTTTAGGACCCTGTCTAGGACACGACTCGTGCATGGTTATTAATCTGAGCTTAAAATAAATAGTACACGGATCTGAAACGAAAACGACTTCACCTTCCCGTGTCTGCCACCAATATCATGATTTTATCAAAGCTTTAAAAAAATCTGTAACTCTACAGATCAGCTTCTGTATTGTTATATTGTCCAACCTTTATTATTTTCAATTACATTACTTTTCCCTGCCTCGAATAGCGTTTTTGCTAATTTGCAGGGTAACTGTATTTAAGTTTATATGCCTAATAAAGTTTTGTTTGTTGTTGTTGTTGTTAAAACCTTCGCATGAATATGCTAATCACGACAAGGGAAGTCACCACAAGCGATACGTTAACTGGAACCATACCCTGTTTAGGACAGACTCGCGTTAAATTATATACCCTGTTCAGGACAAAAATGCCAAAAACCATACCCTGTCCAGCGGCACGTCCCCGTATGGGTCATATAAGGGAATACCCCCCCCCCGGTCACGCTCATACAAAGCCTTTGAGCTGACAGCAAACTTTGTCTTTCACAAAATACTAATAAGCTTATAACATGTAAGCCATAACATCTTTAACACAATGCATTACAAGTTATCTCAATAAATGCCACTTCATTTTTTCCTGTGTAAAACAAATACTAATATAAGCATCCTTGACATGACCTCGGTCAAAGTGATTGTTGACATAAAGATCATGTTCTATTTCTCATTTAATTAAAATTGATGTTTTCCAGCCTGTGTTATTCAAAATTGATTATGCTTTTAGCAGCAAATCTTATCACTGAACAATGAAAGAAATGCTGAAAGAACAATGAACGATAGAAGAAAATCATGTTTCATTAATGTTCCATGTACAATGTAATTGCTCACCTCAAATTCTCCCTTCTCACTCTTCGGGGCGTTATGTTATCACATAAACCATCCTTTTTCCCAACAGACTAGAGATCCCAACGGCAGATGTCTACCCTTGCTTATTGGAAACGGCCCCGTAACACGTTTGGCCTCGACTTTAAATTTATATTTATTTAGTTAATTGATTATATTTTGTAGGACCTCTTTGAAAATCATGTTATGAAAGGGCATCCTATTAAAATATTTTATAAATAAATAAATAAATAAATAAAATATCAGATTGCAAATGATCAATATGATCCAATAAAATTGAAGTAATACTTTCCCAAATTCTGCATGTATTACAAAGCAGAAAGTTTTCCACTAATTTAGGCTGCTCTATCTAGTGTAGAAACTCTCTTCCCTGCAGAATCGAGACCTTTTTGTTCTCGCGCTTTGCGCTCGTCTCGCGCTTCGCGCTCGTGTCTCGCGTTACGCGCTCGCGCCCCAAAACCCGCTTGAGCGCCCCCAATAACGCCTGTTATGCAGGCTAGATTATCGCCGAGACAAGACCGAAAAGAATGGCTCGTTTTAGGCGTACTTTGTCTCGTTCAATGCAGGCCGTAAAAATCACTTCAGGTCGGATTCTCGCTATGTCATTCAGGCTATAATTTTTCGTACGGGTTTCACCCTTTTTAATCTTGAATACCAGCTACTAGAAATAGGCCAGTGTCTTTTAAAACCTCTTTAAACGCTCACAAGACAATTCACCCTTCACACTTTCCTCCCACACCGCTATAAACGAAAACCCTTTACACAAACAACCTTTTAATCAATTTATTAGCCTACGCACATCTGAATTTACTTCTCCTACACCACATATTACCTTATCTACTCTCAAATCTCCAAAATCCAGGGGGGAGACTTCCACATAAAATTTACAATTAGTTGCTCTTAACGATAAAACTTCTTTTCAACCATGCCCATCTAACGAAATTCTAAAAGGAACCCCCCCCCCCCCCCCCCCCCCCGGCGTGTCAATAAGTGACTACGAAACAGCGTCCATTTTATATATTGGGCAGGCTTGGCGACAAGCCAGCCCAATCAATTACTTTTTTATTTAACTTTAGAGATAATCTCATCAATATCAATATAGGACTCTGATTCTTTAAGTATAGTCAAAAGTATATTCTTAATTTTGTTTTTGAACGAACTATTTGGTAATTCTCTCAGAAAGAATGGTATCTCATTCCATAATTTTGTTCCAATTCTAGAAAAGGCTTTTCTATGTATTTCAAGTCTCGAGTTTTTTTATATAGAAGTTACTAGAAGTAGGGGATCGTGTATTATAAGAGTGGACAGTGGAAGTATTTTTAAATAAATTTAAGATATTTAGTGGTGCTGAACCATTTCTAACGTCATGCATTAAGCTGGATAAAGATTCGTAGTATAAAAACTTCAAAGGCATTACTGATTAGCATCGATAAATAACATATTTTAAAATATAAAATATTTCTTGTTTTGAACGTCGTGTTAGTGAGTTATAGAGATTTGAATTTACAAAATGCAAATTAAATGACGTCAACCCGGGAATCATTTATTATACAACTACTTGTTTTCACCTGCAAGTAATATTTTTTACGAATCAATTGACTACCCACAGTTTATTTTTAATATTTATGAAATTAATTATCCTCAAGCTGTAAACTGCGCATTGTAAATTGGCGTAGAAATAATGGCAAATTCCCGGGTTGACGTCATCTAATTAGCATTTTGTAGATTCAAATCTCTATAACTCACAAACACGACGTTCAAAACAAGAAATATTTTACCATTCAACTATTCAATGTACATAGAGTTGATTCTGAAAATAATTTTCGAGGGGTGATAGGCACTTTAAAGGGTTAAGGACGGTAACGTTAGTTGATAAACATTATTCTAAGGCACGAGAAGCGTTACTCGGCGCTTCAACCTCTTGAAAGACGTCCAAATAGGGCGATCTTTGCTGACGTCATTGTTCACATTTTGTCTCATTAGCATACGAATTTACGTAGAGAAGACATTGCGCTAAATACGAATTGACTTCAACAGTTGAAAGAGCTTGTTAAATTTAGTAATCTACCCAATTTTTAACTCTTTGCGTGTAATATTTAAGAAAATATAAGCTATCCAAAACTGCAAAATTGCTGGGTGGCAAAAGCGCTAATGAGCCCATACATTCTTTGTAAAATTTAGACTTTTGAAAACAGCATTGCACAAAGAGTATCTAGTGTATCGGGTTCAAATTCCCAGAGAAAGCTAATTGTAGTATGCCCTTTCAATATTCAGAGTTGATTTTGTTGTAGCTCGATTAGAAAATGATGCACATATGCTAATGAGGCAAAAAGTGTAAACAAAGATCGCCCTATAGTTCCGTACATCAAAATACTGTTCCAGAATCATGACATTCTCCTTTGTTTGTAGTAGAAGAACAAGACATAGTTTCTTGCTTATATATAGTATTGAAATTTCATATTAAAGATTTAGTAATATTGAAAGTTCCAGTGTTGTTGATGTTGCGAAGTTGTTGTTGTTGTTGTTGTTGTTGTTTCCATCATTTATTGTCCTGCTTGGAATTGAGATTTTTAGCCTGTTTGCAAGAAAGTGAAATTATGGTCTTGTCACATGGGTGGGGCATGTGCACACTTTTCTAAGCTACCACGGAGGGGGGGGGATTGTCAAGTTTGGAATTGACTTAGCCATAACCTCTCCATGACTGCAACGTAAACTGTGTATTTATAATAAAGCCTTCTAGCTGGGTACAAAGTCGTGATAGTTGATAAACATGTCCTGTCGAGTACTTCAACATAAATAAAAAATGGTTAAGCGAAGCGGAGGGAAGGCAAAAGTTAAACTAGTTAAAAAAGAGCCCTGATACCTCTTATTATTCTACTATTGGACGGATGCAGACGAAGGGTGAATTATTTTGAATAACAATCATTTTTCAACAAGAGGTTCCAAGCAGCCTATATACTCATGCGCATGCATAAGAAAGTTTTATGATATTTTAAACATCATAAGAAGATATCCGACATGGAGAAGAGTTACTTCTTTCATTCAGTCATCGTTCCTGCAAACCACGTTGTTTACTATTGAATGTTTTGTAAATGAAGGCTGTACCACAATGAAGCCAGTGATTCTTCTGAGTGTTATATATACCTAATGGAACATTAGTAATGTAAGTAGGGTTGTAGGAGACGCTGTCGTGACATTTCTGTAACGCTGTTTTACAGGAAGTGAGAGTAGCCGGAAGTCACTAAACAGGAAGTGTAGATAGCAAAGCTATGAATCGGAAGTGCACAATTTAAAATATGCGTGCATAAATTTGCATGCAAAATCGTGACAAATAATAATAATAATAATAATAATAATAATAATAATAAAAAGAAACAAAAACAGTATTGACAGCTTCGAAATCGAGTTCAGACTAGACAAAACTTCATGGGTCTACAGCTTAATCACCTCTTTCTTTACAAAGGTGCATGTTTTGCAGTAAATGACACTGAAATAAAATTTCATAATCTTGGGAAACTACAAGAACAAGAGGCTCCCAGCAGCCTATACTCATGCGCATGCGTGAGAAAGTTTTATGAGTTTAAACAAGATAAGAAGATGTCCGACATGGAGAAGTTGAAGTTGAAGGCTGTACGACAATGAAGCCAGTGATTCGTTTAAGTCTTATATATACCTGACGTGAACATTAGTAATGCAGGTAGGGTTGTAGGAGACGCTGCCGTGACATTTCAGTGACGCTGTTTTGCCGGACGTGAGAGTAGCCGGAAGTCACTAAACAGGAAGTGTAAATGGCAAAGCTATGAACCGGAAGTGTACAATTTAAAATATGCGTGCATAAATTTGCATGCAAAATCGTGACACAAAAAATAATAAAAATAATAATAACAAGAAAAACGGAGCCGAAACCTTACCTCATGCCGCTTCGCGCATGAGTAATAATGTGCCGAAGGATGGGGTATGGTTTTTGAGGTGCTCAGTCTTGTTATCGTTGGGTTAGGGTTGCTTTAAATTGTTTTAGCTAAATAACAGTACCTAAACACTCATATATAGTAATGATGGCGTATTAATGAAGTATTCTACGCCTGATGTTCAATTTCCCATGTACTGAAAATAAATAAAAACGACCTGAGTTGAAGTTTTCACCCCATCCCCTAACCGGAAGTCTTGTTCACAGGCTTCAGTATAAAAGGAAGGTTCGTTATTTCCGGAAAGGGCGATAGATACTTGCGTGACTGGGCATAGTGCTTTTCAACCCTGAGCTGAGAACCCCTCATAAAAATAACTTTGTGGTTTCCGCAATTAATGAAAGAAACTGGTATTTCAAGATTCTTCTTATGCTTGTTTGTCTTGCTGCTCACAAGCAATGTCAGCGATCGATCAGCATCCATCGCCGAGCAGCATTTTTCTAATCACTATAAATAGTTGATCTTCGGATAAAATGTCACCAGTGACACATGTTCACGCACTCTCGTCCGGCCGTGTGTTTCGAGCGAAGTTTATAACCGGGTTGATAGCTCGGTTGTGTGATGGGGAAAAAGCAAAGCAACAGAGCCAAAGGTTTCATCATTTGTATTTTTGCGTTCGAATTTATGGGAATTCCTGCTGAAATTTGTCAAAAAATTGACGACTGTTCGTGTAAAAAAAGCAACGGAAAAGTCATCAACTTGAAAGCGATCGATGGAGGATCAAAGGGAGCTGCGTGAGTAATTTTTTTTATTTCTGAAACTCTAGCAAAAGATCCGAGGAGAATCTGATAGTGTCAGAAGATATACCTTCATGGTTTATTCAACAGGTTATCAGTTTGCGTATCTGCGATTACAACGAGGGGATTCAGTATTTCTATGGTATCAATAAATTTAAAGAACTCTTATTGCTCCCCGGGGAAATTGCTCTGATTTATAATAGCATACATTCAGCCGTTCATAAAAATGTTCAGTCGGTCTCAAGTTTCCATTTTATTGATTGTTATGGGTTATATATTATACAATATACCATACGTTAGCGGCAAAATCCATCTCAGGAAGTACATGTGCAACGCAACACTGATATTCTGGAAATCGTATTTCTGTGCAGTGCCCAGAAACTTGGAGAGGTGGATATGAAGGGCACAACGTAAATTGGTTCATCTTATATTCTGTAAAATGTAACCCTCCCAAGGAGTTTCACTTCTTTATATAACCGATAAACTGATAGCGTGTAATCGATTTAAGACCATTGCGTGAATTGTGTAACGCGTTAGCGTAGTCGCGTCATACGAAGTCGTGTTTTGGTGCATGCAATGTTTTAGTGATAATGGCCAGGAGCTTGCGTTAAGCTTGCATATTATCTTAAAATAGAAAGAAAAATCACCAAAAGCAAAGAATTATTAACGGAATAGACAAATTAGTAACGGCTAAAAAAAGTTATAATTCTACCAGACTGAACTAGTACTGCAACCACTTTCGTTCTACCAATCCTGCACGTGTTCTCCAAGCTATGGCTTCTGTTTTGCTCTATATAATATCTGTCATATGTGTACCCAATTTATTACGTAGTATATTTGGTGTCATTTAGCGATATAACATGGAAATAAAGTAAGTGGAACAATGTCCTTTTAAACCGAAGTGAGTTTTTAGATAGTAGTTTACCGAGCAATATAAGGTTAGACCGGAGAAGAAAAGAAATAAAACATTCTCTACGGTGTGCGAGTCCCGGGGGGGGGACTCCCATAGGAACGGGGATGATCATCATCTCGTTTAGGGGTGTTAATTACGGATTTTTGTACATAGCGTTTGCTGTTCAGGAAGGGACGCCGATACTTATAGCGATCAAGGTATCGTTTAGTATAGCAAGCGACTAAAGAATTCCGTAAATAATCTATTAATTGATAAAAGAATTCGATGACATATTTTTTATTATCATTGAAGTCTCTATAACTTTAAATTTATCTGTTGTTTTTAGAATGGTATCTTTTAGGCGTCAAATAAAGCTTCAGATTGGTCTAATTCTGAATTTCCGACCAACATCCCCGTAACTTTTCTTATGCGAGTACTCCGGGGGAGGAGGGGTAGTTGGGGGAGGGGTTGGTGGGTTGTTGTCGAGGACTGTTGTTATTGCGTGACTCTGCCGCAGGTTCCATTTCTGCCGCTCACTCGAGTCCGGTTTTCTTACCCAAGAAGAGAGGACTCCTTTGGGTGTGTGAGCACGGGCTAATTCGAAAAGTGGCTGGTAATCTTGTAGCCTGATTTTCAGACGGCTGAAGGTCGCATGCACTCAGTTATATTAAGGACTGGGTCGGCTATAATTTCATAAAAAAAGGAAGGGGGTGGTTTATTTCAAAAGAAATCGTTTTATCGGTATGAGACTTGGCAACGGCATTCGACTTAAGGGGGGAGAAACTTAACTACAAGGTGGTTGCTATGGAAGAGTTCCAAACGTCATATGAGTTTCTTTACTTCCTCGGCTATGATGTTTGGTCACGTTTATTCTGTTAATGGTACTACTAAATTTCATGAGTCACAGCCATATTTGGCAAGTCACGTGACCAGAACATAAAAACCCTTAAAACTCAAACATCTTACATTTTTTCCAATAAAACCAATGTCAACGGCTTAAAAACATCCAAATAAAAAATCTGTAGCATGGATTTCTTAAAATTCACGTTATTGAAAAAGCTATGATGTTATAAAGGTGTACTTTAATACATTTTCTTTAATAGCTTTCCTTTTTTCGCCTAACGGTAATTCCATACTACAGATTTTAAAAAATGTTGAATTACTTATGATTCGCCAAAAAATCAGATTTTTATCTCGTTTCCTTTGCGTTTTTGCGCTTTTTCATTCTTACGCGCGGTTGGGGACTGGCGCTAGTTGCGCATGTGCAATATCGATTTAGTGATGTCTTGTGTCCAGTTTCACAGTTCCCACCATTTTAACAGTTAATAACACGTGAGAAATGCCAACCATGAAATAATGTCCCTAGCAACGACTGTAAAACTGTAGTTAAGTTTGACCCCCTTAATGAGACAGTTTTTTACATTAATGTTTCCATGGCAACACATCACATGACCAATTAAGAACTTTTACTTCCGGTTTGTTCCTTCAGTGCTCTTGCAGACCAGGAAAAATTGTATTTTCTGAAAGTTTTTAGTGGCATTATTTCTACCCTTTTAAGGTACTTCACGAATGTAACTGGAAACGTGTTCCACGTACGCGTCACTGATGACTGTTTTCTGGTTATTGAGCGATTGCAAAATCGTGACATTTCAATCATTCCGTGAACTGGACACGATTTCCAGTTAGTTTCGTGTATAACTTTACGTACTTAAAAATATTCAAACGTTATTTTGTAAGTCAACTACATGTACTTGTTGAAATGAATCTTTGTATAGGTGGTTTTCACGTTAAGTCACAGCGGCCATGTTGGTGCACGCCTACAAAAGAATTTAAATGAAATTCTTTTGTTTTGTGCACCAACATGGCCGCCATGGCCTTTGTCATTTGAGTTCCACAGGACTGACGGTCACGTGAGTGAAAACTGTCTATTAAGTTCAAGCTTTTTACCAAGTTTCATATCAATATGTTCCATACTTTATGAGGTATATTTCACCCCCCCCCCCCCACTCCTCCCATAGTTTTTTTGGATGTACCTAAACTGACCCAAACCTTAGCCCTCGGAAACACTGGTTCCCTCCTCTTCCCGTCTGATGTCCTCATCTGACCTTGAAATGTTTCCACCAATCACAGTGATTGTTAGCCGTTTTTTTTTTGTCCATCAGGAATTTCAAGAATGGGACTGAACGTACCCTGATTGGTGGAAATATTTCAATGTCAGATGACGTCAAGAACAAGCCCTCAAACAAAGGACATCAGACGGGGAGAGTTAAATGCAAGCGACCTGGGGCCGTCTGAGAATCAAGCTGCTGGTAATCGAGCCTGGAAAAGGTGGTCACGAGAAACGAATCGCGGAAAATAACATATAACAAACTCGCGACGCAATACGGTGATATTTCGCTGCCTTAGAATATTTATTGATCTTCTCTGGTGTTCTATTCTGTAGGGGATGCCTGGAGGGGGGAAGGAGGTGGGGGTATTCCCTTATATAAGCTATATAGGTATGTGCGGCCCACACGGGTATGTATTTTGAGCCGTTTTGGACTGAAAAGTTCACAGAATTTCAATACGAACTGTGGAATGATATTATTTTTACTCTCGATACATCAGCTTCTGAATCTCTTTACGTTTACCTTCACTCCCCCACGGGCGCAGCAACAGAGTTTCTAGAAACTAATCCCTTGATGAGATGAGCATCGGTTGAGTATAACTAAGTATTGCATTCTGCATGTCGTAGAACCCTACGATTTTCAGTGTCTTTTTTCTTAGATTTGACTATTCTCCAGAACATTCAGTAAAGTAGAATATTTTCGAACCTGAAATTCAGCTCTCTCTTTCGTAAACGTATATATGCAAACATACTTTCGCACTTCTGTTTATATATTGATTTATGTTTATATTTGCGTGTCGTTGGATAGAGGCACATCAATTGTTAAAGCAAACGAATTTGTCTTACCATAAATAAAGTATCTCTCGTATCTTATTGTTTACCCTCTTATTTTTCTCATTTTATTGGATTGTCCGATGTATCTATTCCTGCCCTGAGGAAAGACAAAGGGCTTTAAACGCAGCGAGCGTAGTTTTCATTAAAAATAGGATCATGTCAAATCTGACTCGTCCCCAGTCACCTCTCGAAGCGCAGGAAGACGACGACACTGAGCGTATGTTCGTGCGTGTGTTTAAACTATTGTATGGTTTTGTATGGTATTGTATTCCATTGCATTACGTCATTGTATGGTATGGTATGGAATTCTTTCTTACGTGTCTTTTACCTTTTTTAAACTTACCTACAATACTGGCTACTTAACAAGATACTTCTCTAAGTAATTATTTTTTTCTTCAATTTCTTCAGCTCCCTTCCCTACTTAAATAATACAATGCTCAGATATTGTGGTCAGGTTGCATGTTGGGTGTTGTGAGGCGTAACCTGTGAAAATTTGAGGACAATCGTTCCAGCTTAAGATACACTAGCAAACCAATTTGATGTGCTCCCTTCCCCTACTTAAACAATACAATGCTGATATATTGCGACCAGGTTGGATGTTGTGTGTTGTGAAGCGCAACCTGTGAAAATTTGAGGACAATCATTGCCTTACGATACAGTAGCAGACCAGAATGAGGGTTGATGATTAAAATGAAATTGCAGTTGTATACCATCTGATAAACGTCAGCCCATTTCTCATCTCGTGATATACTTTATCCATTGAGACGGCGGGAAAATTCAAAGGTACATTGGAACCCCCATTAAGCGAACACCATCGGGACCAGGAGAAGTGTACCTTTCAAAGGGGAGATAATTATTACAGAGATTATATGAGCGTTTTACCGGCCAGGACCAGGAGAATTGTCCTCTAATAGAGGTGATAATTACAAAGATTATATGAGCGTTTTGCTGGCCTGGACCAGGAGAAGTCTCCCTTTAATGCAGGTTCCGTTTAATAGAGGTGATAATTACAAGATTATATGAGTGTTTTGCCAGCCAGGAAAAGTAGAAGTGTCCCCTTAATAGAGGTGTCCCTTTAAAAGGGGAGATAATTACAAAGATTATATGAGCGTTTTGCCGGCCGGGACCAGGAGAAGTGTCCCCTTAATAGAGATGATAATTACAAATATTATATGAGCGTTTTTCCGGCCGGGACCAGGAGAAGTGTCCCCTTAATAGAGATGATAATTACAAAGATTATATGAGCGTTTTTCCGGCCGGGACCAGGAGAAGTGTCCCCTTAATAGAGGTGATAATTACAAATATTATATGAGCATTTTACCGGCCGGGACTAGGAGAAGTGTCCCCTTAATAGAGGTGATAATTACAAAGATTATATGAGCGTTTTGCCGGCCGGGACCAGGAGAAGTGTCCCCTTAATGGAAACGTCCCAAAGTAGAGGCTCCACTGTATGTTCTAATAAGTATGCCAACTGGTTATTTCTTACTGTTGACAGCACATTATCTTCTCTTTGATTGTATCTCTGTTTAGTTTTAAAGGTATTCCAACTGTAAGCGATCCGCGATATTCGTTCGACTGGAATCCTTGCACAAAATTTAGCGAAGGATCTGAATGCAACAATATGCTGGTGAGTGCCTGAGGGGTTTTATTTAACAGGTGGTTAGCGCTAACTTTGCAATTATTACCTATATTGTTTAACTTAAATCTAATGACAATTTTTGGTGGGTTGCGTGCGTTCGATCGTATTTTGAAAGAATACACAAAATTTTCACCGTCAATATACTAAAAATATGTACAGGAGCCAAAAGAATGCCAAAACGTGTATTCAAGAAATTTAATGCAAAAACTAAAATTTTAGAAAATTCGTCTAACTAAAAGTTGAAAAAAAAACTTTTTATTGTAACGTAAAAATCAGGGTAGACTAATATAACATAACAAATATATGAATACAAGCTAGAAAGTCGTGCATAACAACAAATTAGACAGTTTACCATGAAACGTTTTTTTGTCTTTCCTTGTTAAATGCTACTTCAAGATGTGTCAAATACTGAAGTCTTCTACGGAAATCAACCCATGTGCTCAGACTGCCACGGACTTCCGAGTAAACGACGATGGTAGTACCACCATAGTTTATCAGCCTTATACTGATAGCAAGGACTACAAAAGGTGAGTAACAAACACGAAACACAGGGAAGAGTGTTTAATCAGGATTTCCAAACACCGAGAAGTGACTGAAAAAAAACGAGGCGCAGCTCAATTATGGTGACGTGTATGTAGTTCTAACTTTTGAGTTTATGAACTAAATCCTATGGTGTAACGTTCACCGCGGTCAAACGTCCGAGGCGTTTTTCGTTTTATTTAGTGGGATTTCATTTAATATCAAATGGAAACATGCGTAAGGATGTATAAAATAATTAGTTTATGTAACTATCTTTTCATCAGTTATTTTCGTGGTATTTTTTCGTTCGTACATTTATAAGAATTGGTTGTTTGTTTGTTTGTTTTTTCAGAACCGTCGAGATAACTCTGAAGTGTGATAACAGCCCAGTATCCTGGAAACACCGGAGGCGGTGTTACACAAGTTTACCAAACAAAGAATTCAGGCTATGTATGTTTTTCTTTCTTTTTATGACATATAGAGTATGTTATCGAACTACGTTAGAGGTTCGCGGGGGTAATATCATTATTACTATTATTATTGTTATTATTATTAGTGTTATTATTATTTATTTTATTGTATCTCTTTATACAAATTTGCCCCTTTTGTAGGTAAGATATCCAGCAAAAGGTTTCTACTTCATACAAAACAGACTTCACTTGAACACTTTTCGAAACCACAATTCAGTAAAATCAATTCGAGAATTCCGAATTCCGTATTCCGTTTTTCAAAATTTGAACCGCTCAGGGTACCAGAATTCTCATTTTCATCGTGGACCAGTTCAGCGATATAATAACTCCGATTATTTTTATTGATTTGTGTGCCAGTGCTTCTTGGCGAAGAGATCGGGATCGGGATAACGGGATGAGAAAGGAAATCGGGATAACGTTGTAAGGGAAAATTCCAAATTGGTTTCAGATCAGGTCCTTTATCTCTTTTACCAAACTACAGTCAAACTCCCACACTGCGGACACCTCGCTAAAACATATGGCGTTGACGTCCTAGCGAATAAGTTGCTGATAAACAACTCCCGCTTTTTCCGCTCCTACCACGAAAACGGATGAGTTGAGTCATTTGGATATTTCGTTTCCTTTTAAGTAATGATCCGCATAAGAAGGAATGTGCTGAACGGCAATACATGATGGTATGCCAACATTTTTTATTGTTACAACTAGTGATCTCATTGGCCTAGACCCAAAAACCGCTAAAACGTTAAGGTTCAAAATGCATTTCGTCTCATTTTTTTAAGGTTTCAAGTAATTTGAGACCCAATCGCACAACATGCGATTTTTAAAACATATTAATTTAATTCAATTAATTTAATCAAGTTTCAGATTACAATTAAAAAAAATCAGAGGTAGGCTTAAAACAGAGTACCAGACTCCTTAAAAATAAGCCACCTATTATTACATCATAAATATATCTAAGAATTAATTTAAGTAATGCAGTTATCTAAAAAGTTATATTAAAAAGAAGACAATGATTATGTAAAATACAATGTAAAAATTTAAAAAAATCTACATTAAACTTATTGTGATAAAAGGCCTTCAAATTCTTACGAAAGATTGACAAGGTATTTGACTCTCTTATACTAAGAGGTAATTCATTCCACAGGCGATAAATCCGAACAAAAAAAGAATTCTTACTAAGAAGAAGTCCTACTAAAAGGGACATCAAGCGTTAAATGATCAACATTCCTAAGCGGTTTGGTACAAGTGCGAAATGATACATAATCGAAAATGTTTAACTTATATATATTCATAAGACACTTAAAAAAGAAAACTAAATCATTAATTTCTCTGCGATACTTCAAAGGTAATAAATTTAACTTACTAAGGCGCTCGTACTCAGAATAATCCCTTCCAAGATTGAATCTTGTAGCCCTTCGTTGAACTTGTTCCAAATTGTTGATGTTTCGTTTGGTATGAGGTGATCATACCACGCTAGCATATTCAAGGCGCGAACGAACCCAAGCAATATAAAGTAATTTCTTTGTACTAATATCATTTATGTCCCTGCATGTTCGGTAAAGGACATTAAGCATTCTTTGAGCTTTCGAGGAAATAAGATCAACGTGATTATTCCAGCTTAAATTGTGGCTAACCAAAACCCCCAGGTCCTTCTCAACATCAACACGGTCTAACTTAGGTAATAGTCCCTATCATCGATTGATCTTATACGAGCCACCCTTAAAACCGTACACTTCTTGGCATTAAACTCCACTCCCCAGATACGAGACCACTGAAATAGCTTATTCAAATCATCCTGCAATTTGTCGCCGTCATCCCGCCCAAGAATTAAACGAAAACACTTTGAGTCATCAGCAAAAAGGGGTAACGATGTTTCTTTTGAAATTGCATCAGGCATATCATTGATGAAAAGCAAAACCAGTAAAGGCCCCAAAATTGATCCCTGCGGGACTCCAGATGTAACAGGAAGGAAATCAGACGACTCATTATCTATCACGACTCTATGTCTTCTACCCGATAAATAGGATCTAAACCAGGCTAACAAGGATCCACCAATACCAAGGCATTCAAGCTTAAATAAGAGTTTTTCGTGAGACACACGATCAAAAGCCTTAGAAAAATCTAAGTAAATAACATCAACTTGTTGTCTCCTCTCAAGAGCGTTAGCAAATTGATGAACAACTTGAGATAGTTGAGACACAGTGGATATTCCTGGTAGAAAACCATGCTGCCAGTGGGTAAGATGGGGACAAATAAAACTAAAGATCTCGTTATAAACTTGTCTTTCCAAAATTTTAGATAGAACATCAAGAAGCGAAATACCACGGTAGTTTGAAACCATCGTCTTAGACTCACATTTATGAATAGGGACAACATTTGCGTCTTTCCATTTTTCAGGAAATGTCCCAAGCTCTAAAGACAAATTGAATAATCTACATAACGAAGGTGAAATTTCATCAGCACATGCTTGCAATAACTTACTGGGAAGACCAAGGGACGCTTTGTTAACATCAAGTGATTGAAGCTGTTTAAGAATATTGCTAGGGCTAAGGCGTATTTCAGATAAATCACGTTTCATTTGGGAACTTCATCAAAGAAGCAAAATTATTAGCTATTGTCTTCTGCTTTTCTGATTGGTTAAGCACGAACTTTTCCTAAAATTTATATGACGCAAATGGATTTTCTTTATTTTTATACTGAAATATAATTATGAACCAACAGCCCCTCCTCTATTCTTGAAACCAGAGATATTCTATGTGGGAAAGAGCTGATGCCGCAGAACAATGAAGTTTACGGTAGTTCTTATGTGGAGCATTACTTAAAGTCGTGAATACGCGAAGCGTTGAACGAGTTATAACAGACGGGGACAAATATGCAAATTTTCACTCCTTCCATCACTCAGCTGTAAGCTTTTCTTGGTAATTCCACTGATCAGTGCATTAAGCTTGCGCATATATTTTGCCTGATCCAAATGCGATAGGTAATGGTCACCTGCATTACCCACAGGGACGGCGTTGGAGGGAGGGGAGGGTGGGGAGTTAGTTGTACACTGAGTGTGGGGGGTGGGAGGAGTCGTTGGAGCAAAACGCGTATGAGAGGGGAGGGTCCGCAGGTTGTTTCGTATTCACGAGTTGGCTCGGAGACGCATTTGATTTACTTATTTGTAATTCAACTTTGTCTTGGTGTTGTTTGTTTGTGTTCGTGGTTTAATTCTGATGCAAAGGAAGACATAAATTCAACTTTCAGAGGAATAAAGTCATGTAAATTGTACTCCCCAGAAGAGTAGTGAGATCAGAGATGACGAAATACAGTAACAAACGCACTGTTGGATTTTAGGCTTTGTGTCAATACAAAAACACCGCATCCGGTAGTGCCTGATAAGATCGTGAAATGAATGTTAAATACGTGATCAGTCCGAAGTTATAATCAAATACGTAACAAACAGCCTATTTTCTTGTTGATACCGTACTATTTTGAGAAGTCATAAGAACAGAGTTCGAGTTATCAGAGTAAATTTGGGCCAAGAGAAAGGAAAAATTGTTTGAGTTAGCGGGGAATTCGAGTTATCCGAGTAAAAATGACTCAAAATGGTCCAAATCCAAGGGAAATCGAGTTAGCGGGGTTGTACTGTAGCGATCAAACAAGAACTAGAGGTTAAACTCTCAATAGTACAAACCTTGATTCTTGTCTATGTCTATAGCATCTGAATGTTCCTTTTTACTTTTAAATTCTAACTTTTTTCATAGAGTATGACTTTTACATCTAAATGTGCATGCGACGATGGCTGCCTTTCTCAGAGTAATACGGCCGAATCCCGACTAAGCATTGGAAGCATTTTATTGATAGTGTGAGTAGAAGCAGATATATTTATCAAAATGCATCCGTAATTTGTAAAGAAACCACAAATATATGTCATTTAGTAAACATGTTTCGGATTATCGCAACCCATCTTCAGTTACAAATGACATACCACAGGTAGCTATAATATTAAAAGTGTGAATTTGCCACCACCCGAAAAGATGTTTTGTAAATTACATAGAATTCTGGTTTCTTTAAAAATTAACTGATAGTAAACTATAGGAAGTAGAACTCTTAACCTTGACTTTGCGCGTATTATTAACTCCCAGAGCGAAACTTGAGTAATGTGATCAGTGTAATTCTTACTTTTGTGGACGAATTTCTGGTGTGACCTGGAAGCTATTGAGCAATACTTTCCTGTGGTGCTGTTTATTATACTGTACAAGGTGGTTCTAACTTTTGAGTCTGTGCATGAAATCCTGAAGTGTGACCATTCAAATGAAAACTATTGAGCAGTACGTTTCTCTGGTATTGTTTATTATGCTATGTAAGGTGGTTCTAACTTTAAAATCTGTGGGTGGAATGCTAAATACACTGAGTAATTTCCAATGGTGTTCCCCTATTTATTAAGTTTTTGTATTTTTCATGTTACAATTTGGGATAATTCTTCAATATCATCAAGTTTTTCTTCAATCTCAAACCATCAAGTCAGATTTAATGTTATAAGTTTCCTCTAGGTTTTAGTAAAAAATGTCGTTAAAGGTCATAGGAATTGTGTTTATTATGTAGTAATATTGCTGGTGTTGTTGTTGTTGTTTTTTTTTTTCAGGTTTTTCGTATCAGTATTTGTTTATCTAGTTGGTGGAATTCTCATTAAAAAGTACAAAGTGGGAATAGAGAGCATACCGGAGATGGTACCTAATTACGAGTTCTGGGCTGGAATTCCATCTCTTGTTAAGGTAACAAGTGGACTGTATTCTAACACAGTGTAACCGTCAAAAACCCATAGTATTCAAAGTCAATCAATCGACAATCAATATTCCGTTCCGGGGGAGAGTGACCCTGAAAATCAAAACGCGCTCGCAAAGGACTTGTGATCACTCTCCCATAGATAAATGATAACAAATGTCTGACCAACTATTTCATGTTGTGTATTACATCATTTTTGTTTTCTTTTGTAGGATGGAATTGTATTTACATGCACAGGCATCAAGTCTGGGTGCATTTGTCTCTATGAAAAATGCAGTAATTACAGCTATGCCAAAGTATGAGCCAAGAATTCCTTGGGTTAGCACGTGAAGCTATATCAAGTGGACTCCATCAATGCTAACATTAGTTGAGAAATCCATCTGACTAGCAATATATCTAGACATTTTCCGATTGCATTCATTCGTCGACTATTGGTTTGGAACGCCGCCTACAGTAACAGCCTGTGGTAGTAAGGTAGTGTGACTGAGCTAATTTGTTCTGGCCAAAAATGAATGACACGATCTCATGAGACATAAAGAGATTGTCTTTTAAAAAACCGTGTGTCCAAGGAGAAATATGAAACTTTTGTACTGAAATTTTGTCTTACGAAGTAACTTACGAAGTACTTTTTAGCTGTAATATCAAAATATGCAATTGAAGCATCTCAAGCAATTTCGAGAAAGAATCAGGTTTGAGGGAATTCGAAACTACTTATGGTAACTTAAATACGCTCGCGAATTTCCCAAAATCCCTTTCGTATCTACATTAAGCTATGTAATAACGCGCGCCATTTTACATTTTTATGGGACAGTTTAATCTGCAGGTTTGCCGGTTCGCGGGTTTTCTTTTTTCCAGATTTGCACATTCTGGCGAGTGTGAGATTTCGCGAATTTTAACTTTAACGAATCTGGTGACCTTAAAAAAACAAATAGTAGCAATTTTACCAGAGACCGTGAGAGATCACGATAATAATTGAGATCTTATTACTTTTGAATCGTGAATTTGTGAATTTTTTTCACTCGCAACAACTGATCAGTTAACAAGTAAGTAAATAAATTACATGTAAAATTACATGGGAAATTACATGTAAAAGTAATTGAAAGTAGGGGTGAGAGAGATGTAATGTTGTAATGTAAAGAAAGGATTACATGTATCTCAGTGTTAATTAACAAATATTGATTAAATAAAAGGCCCTGATTACACCAACGCTTAAATAAGTTTAAATGCTTTTTAGTTTAAAAAAAATATTAGAAATATATCTCCAAATGTTCTTTTATATTTGAAGTGAAATTGGTGATATTTACAAAACAGAACTTTATTGACTACAATTATCATTCCACGTAGTCGTGTGAAAACATTCAAGATAAAGGCTAAAAACGTAGTTTAACTAAGTATATTTTATTCCTTCGCCATTAGGCATTATTAGTTGTGTTACTTTATTGTATTGACTTGTGAGCCGCGCGCACCTAGGCAAGCGGACTCTGTCTTTACCCAGACTCCTTTGCTCCGTGCACGTTGTACTCGTTGTTATTGTCCCGCCATTTTGTTCGGATCGTGTTCTGTTGTTTCTACTTTCCTTGTTGACTGGCGCTTAATGTCCTCGGATACTTGATACAGTAAACAACAACAGCACATTGCGGTGGTTGGGTTCTGGCCCCAAAATCGTCCATTTATTAACAAACATAACAAACCCTAGTATTATACAACACGGCTGTACACATGTATATATCCGCTAATGAATGTCAATGTACTCCAAGGATAAAGTATGGCAGCGACTACCTGCGAAATATTACTGGCAAATATACAAAAAAATTCAAGCTCGATTACGTTGAAGATATCGATACAAAGGTGCCAGAACCACAATGGCTAAATATCCGTTACGCATTACTTTTAAACAACCTAATTATCATATATTTGCATACCAAAACCCAGGGCCTCCCTCGTCCATAACGAAATCATTTCTCTTTCCGCTACTTATTCATTGCATTCATAATACGCTACAAGAGAAATGGAATAGTTGGCGCTGTTTGGTGAAGGTGGGGAGGGGAACACTGTAGGGTGAAGTCCAGATCGTGTTTCATAGAGTATAAAAGAGAATTTCCAGAACTGAAAGAACCATTGGAACATTACCTAAAGCCACGACTGTGTATAATAAAAACAAACCAAAATAGTTCCAAAGGCTTCAAAACATCTGTTCGGAGAGGCATAGGTTGCCTAGAAATTTAGATAACTCGAGAACGGTTAAAAAGTTTCAGATGGCTGTTCCATTCATCTACGATTTTCACAATGTTTACACTTACTTCTCCTACGATTTTCGAAAACTCTATTTCGTGTTTTTACCTGAGATGTTCTTAAAAAATACCCGTTTTACCCAAAACAAAGGTTGCCTAAAATTTTCGGTACCAAAAGGCATCGTTAAATAACGTCACCTTAAACCTTCCAAAAAAAGCTAACATTTTCGGGAAATGAATAAAAATGCCCTAATAAATTCGAGAAGACTAGGGTTCCCTTAGAATGACCGAACAGATAAACATAGAGCAGCTTAGAATTCATTTACAGAGCATTAAATAGGGTAGACGACGGGCGTGCTAATGTCCGCCTCCCGGTCCGAGATAAATTTACTAAAGCCCCCCCCCCCCCCCCCCCATTATTTTGGAACCATCGCCAAGGAGCGTTAAAAAGAATTACAAAATGAAGAGCCGTGTACTTTACCGTGTACCCTGAGACTGAAACGGGCAAAAAGGAACTGGTTGACAAATATCGTTCTATGGAGACAAGGGCCAGTCCGAAGGGAAACCACTTAAGACAAGGCAGAGGCGTTATCGCTATCAGTTTCTGCCAATAATCCAGACTGCACGAAAGTGAACTTAACCACTAATCAAGATAGAAGTTCAATTAAAGAGACACTGTCCCGCCGAAATAGCAAAATTTCGCTTACCGTAGAGTTCCGATATTAGGGACCTTAAGCATCGACATCGACAACGAAACGGACGACGACGACGTTTCGCAACCGAGGCAGACTGGGCCAAGGGTTTCGTTTTCGGCGGGGAAAACGAACTTTAAGCAGTGCAGCTTCCCAGATAGACGACTTGTTACAGTCTTGTTATGGCATTCAAAGACCTCCGTACTTGCATCTTATAAGCTATGACGATGGTTTAATCGACGATGGCGAATTTATTGTTCTTTACGACCAGTATTATTCGATTTTGGAAGCAGTTCTCTAGTTCGTCGCGCAGCTTTTGTTTTTGTTTTGAAGTTAAAAGTGAATAACGATCTCGAGCAGCTTTTGACTTGCAGTTACGCTAAATTTCGGCTGCTGCAATGTTCTCCCATATTTGTCCTTTCTCAGGGCTCCTCATAGCCACATCATGTTCCTGCTGAGTCCACTGGAAAGTTGTCTTTACTAGCGCCTAAAAACAACATGGGAAATTATTAAATTTTAGCACAAAAAATTAACATTTATCCTATAGTACAACCTAGAGTGAACGAGTAAACATAACCCGTCAGGGAACGAACAGCATCTAATCTCACAGGTTCAGAAGATAGCAGAGGAAAGCTTACTTGTTTTTCCGACTGGTTGTTCCGCCATCACTCAGGTTTTCAGACAAACCGAACCTGAAAAGTAAATTCAAGTTAGCAGGCGAAGAAATCGACATAGTGCTTAACATTTGGATTCTGCTAATCCACAAAGAATATATTTCTACTTGTACTGAATCACAAGTAAGAAAAAGAGTGATTTACGCGCAAAAATTATAGTTTTATACTTACGTTTTAGCGACGACGGCAAACCTCCCTGAATTTCGTCGTCAACGAAGGCTGGTCGACGTTTTGACTATCTAACGCATGCACAGAAGGTTCACGCGGGAAAATTTCACTTCCGGTCGGCGTCGTCGTCCTATTTCGTCGTCGATGCTTAAGGTCCCTAGTAACGACCCTCGTTACTTTCGGAATTAGCAGCCTTTGGGGCTCGTTATTTTCGGGGAACAAAAACCGTTAAATAAAGCTGGCGCGAGCTCTTTTTTCCGAAGTGAAAAATAAATATGAAATTAAAAAAGAACAACATTTTATTTGCATTCCATAGTATATAGATGGTGTTTCATAAATAGGTGAGTAATAATGATACCGTAGTAATAAATGCAGCAATACCGTGATAAAAATCAACAGCAATGATAAACAAATGAAACGAAATTCGTCTGTCTAGTTTCATGTTTTTAACTGCCACATGGGTGGGCTTCGGATGTCTACCTATATTGTTTGTCAGTGGTCGAGAAAAGTTGTACTTGTTTGTCTCAGTTCTATTCTTAGACTTCCTAGTCCTTCCTTGGCGCCAATTTCATAACAGCAAGGAATCTCGATGCCTCCTCCTTGAACCCATACACCTTCAGGCGCACTCCTGCTTTGGCCGGACACACGGCAAGTCATCATAGCTATCAGGCACATGTCCAACTGTAGTCGCATCTCGTTCGCCGCCGTTTGTGTTTTTCCTCTTCACCACCATTGCCTTATATAATTATGCGAATATGCATTGGAAGGTTCGGGAATGCAGCTGCAGACTTCATTTATTCGCTGATTAGACCGATAGCAATGATCTTCCTTGATAGGTGAAGTAATTGTGTATAATCGGCTGTAAATTGAAGCTTATGTGGAAGGGCAACAAAATATCGATGTATACGATGCGAGACAACCGTGTGTGTCTTGTGTGCTCCCGAAATTCCTAATACTGAAGATGAGCCAGATTATAACCCTATGAGTAAGGTTGGAATTTGTAACCGATGCAACAATACTGCCTTGAATCGGTCAAGAGCCAGCTGTCGTGTCGAGACTGATGATGAATCAGCGTTAGCGGATTTGGAGATTTTGAAGTTCTAACGCGTGGTGCAACGAGGAAATGATGGTATTCTGGCTAAGAAATATGTGGAAGAAGCCAAACACGTTTAGTCAACTAAGTGATAGACTGCTAACCTATGATTCGCATAGTGCTCAAACAACAGAGAGGGTACTGAATACCATTCTGACGCAAGAGTGCAAGACGACATTGGGGCTTGTACCTTCAGGCGCAACGAGGGGTTCAACCACTCGATGTTGCATTCAATGCAGAATTTAAGAAAAGTGTTGAGAGACTCGCTACGGAACACTTGTCCGCAAAATCTAGAGCTTTTTATGAGTGGAAAAGTGACCGCTGGTGATCGGCGTGTGGTTTTCACGAAATGGGTGGGCACGGCATGGCAAGAGACCTCGCGTCGGCTGAAAGACACAGTTATCCGTTTATTTGTGAAATGTGGTATTGCATTGCCCATTTCCGGTTCCAAGGACAATGACATGAATATCCGGACTACCGCATTGGTGAATCAGCCGATATAGAGGAGATCGAGTTCTTCTCTGACTCAGAGGAGGAAAGCTAAACTGCTTCTACTCCATGACGCACCGCTAAGTTTTAGCCTGCTGTATATAGAGTTTTCAATTTTAATTTGAAGAAATGTTCCTTTTGTTAATAGGGAGCTTAAGCAACGACGACGGCAACGCCAAGGAAAACGTCACTTGAGAAACTAAGAATTCGCGCTATTTTAAACTACTTTGCAGGTGCTTCAATTTGTTTAGTTTATCTTATGTGGCTGGATTGTTCAGGAGCTGAATTTGAAGGGATGGCTTTCCAGTTCAAACGGAGAAAGGAAAATTAACCGTCGTGTGTTCACGTTCTCCACAAAACCTATAAATTGATCATTTTTTTCGCTCATTAAACCTATTGTTTTGTGCCGTTCTCGCTGCTGTCAGCTCCGTGGTTGCTTAAGGTTACAGTGTACCTTCGGGGGTGTCTCCAGTATAACAGCCCTAGCGCCTTAAGATTACACTTAATATACCTAAACCCAGATATCAAATTAAAGCTTATAGAGCTGGCTATCTAAATATGGAAACCATTTGGTAATAAAATGAATTATCGAATTTTTTACGACGTCTAAATTCGAACGTCCGAATCAGCTTTAAAACGCTATAACTCAAAGTGATTATTATATTTTGCTAATTTGATTTGTTCTCGGGTTTCCGGACACGAAGCGCTAAAAAAACGTGTCGGCGATTTTCAATATTCAATTGCAGTGAAAAGTTACAGAATATTTTCGAAAAGGGGAGAAAAAAAAATGGAATGATCGCACGGAAATGCCTCTTGATGAAAAAGTTTTCGGAATTAAGAAATTCGCCGACACGTTTTTGTTGATTATATGTTAGCCTAGATTCTGTCCAAATTTAAGGAAAATCGAACACATTTCCTTTGAGTTGTAGCTCTTTAAAGTGTCCCCAACAAGCGAAAAATTAACTTTGAGAAAACGGCGCTTAAAAAAACATATCGCTTAATAAACAAACTCCGCCCACAAAAGTTATACCGTCATTTCTCCGTCAATTTTCACTATTTTTCGATACTTTTTTTTTGGATGAAAGTTCATTCTGTAAACTTTATTTTAACGCCAAAAAAAAATTTTCAATAAATTTTCGATGTGAAAGTACACTGTAACCTTAACTGAGCTCCCTAATACGACATTATACCTGTTAAGGTCTTACATCGCGCCATCAGTAAACTACTGTCAAGGACTCTTTGATAAAGAGGACGAGAGCATGCTAGACATTACTAGTAGCAAGCTGTTACAGATGGATTGAAAATACTGGACAATACGTGGGTTGGTTTGCTTTGTTTTCGTTATATCACGATGACAAAATAGAGATGAAATAAATTTTAGGACAATAGTTTTTGATGAATATTTTGCGAGCATTTGATATTCAATGGCATCTATTTTTAATAGTTATAAGAGGACTAAAATGGGCCACAGACAGGTTTTTAAGGTGTTACTAACAAATGACCCAAATTAACTGACAACTTACAATAGAATTAGACCCCCCCCCCCCCCCCCCCCAATCAGACCCTCTAAAAAGAATCCATCACCACTGTGCTCGATCGGCTGTAACCATTGATACGAAAGAACTAATAAAGTAAGGCTGACTGTACAACTGGGATTATAATATTCTTTCCAATATTTCGTCAGGCACGGCATTGAGCCTGCGATATCTAATGGTAACCTGCCTTTCCCATGAGGACGGCTTTTGAGGGAGGGAAGGATGTGGGGAGTTGGACACAAGGGGTGGGGGTCAGTGGAGCAAGACGTCCAGGAGAGGGGATGGTCCGAAGGTTGTTTCGTATTCACGGGTTGGCCAGCCAATATTAGCTTTTGATATTTTCCGGTGTCAACATTTTTCCGCTTTTTGCCCATGTTGTTGGCCTTTCACTAAACTTCATTTTTGCAGGAAACGTTTACACGTATGTGGCAGTTGGTAGGAAGACCAAATTTTTCCTCGATTTTGCCAGTCAACTTTACTGGGTTTCTTGTGTGTATCGCTGGCCCAATACTGGGGATCGCTCTCATTTGAGCATGCTTTGGAATATTTCTCCATCCTACATTAGTTGGTCATCAAAGACATTTTTTGGCGTGAAACCTCACAAATGCTACAAGGACCCTGGCCCCCCCACGGGCGATTTGGGGCGCTTTAGGTTTCAATGGGTTAAGGAACAGTCCTTATATATTTCCCACAGGTACACAGGTTTTATTTTTGTTTAGGCATTCACAGAAGTTCTAAGATCAGTAATAATTGAAAAAATCCTATCTTCTTCGAAGTGAGGTCTATGTTAAGGCAGTTAGGGCCTGTTTCCATGGAGATGGAGGAGGGGTTAAAGCTAAAAGGTTCACGGTAATGTTTTTATTAATATTTATTATGTATTAGTTAGCCATAGTAGGTCCACATCAGCAGTAAAGTTGTCCATTTTTCTGACCTGCTTTACCAAATAAATGCATCTATATGTTTGTATGCCGGTCCGACGCCTAGCAGGGTGACCTCGCCTCTTTTTTATCCCTTTGATTTCCATGGAAGACAAGGTCACCCGCCTACCCGGGTCACCCGCATACCCGGGTCACCCGCCTACCCGGGTCACCCTTCTGGGCGTTCTACCGTTGTTGCATTTAAACGATCACACAAGGTTCACCAGGTATCCGGGCTACGTTTAACGCGTGTTTTTCCGAGTTTAAACTAAAATTTGAACTAAATTCCTAACTCGAAGTGTTCCATTCAATCACAATAATTTCCATCTGTTCATCGCGGAAACGCATTTTTCCAAATAAAAGTTCATTCTACGGAATGACAATAGAGATTCGCCGAAGCTGCTGAAACTTGTAGAGACCGCTAATTTCTAGGAACTTTGACCTTGAAGTAAAATTGATTTGAGAACAGTTAGACTTTATTATAAAGAAAAAAGTCCAATTTTGAGGCATTTATTAGCGCTTGTTGGTATTCCCACGCCTCGATACATCTCAATGAACGCTGCAGCAACACGGGTAATCTGAATTTTGCATGTTAAGGCGGGCTTTGTTTTAGCAAACCTAGCCGGGTCATGCGGCTCGCTGGGTTACTCTCCCTTCATGTTAACAGGCCCTTAAAGATTTTACCATAATGCGACTAACTGTGCTATTATATTTTTGGTACATAGTTGACTGTTATTCTTGGTTGAATTATTGGGAATTGTAACATATCTTGCTGAATAAAAACCAAATTCTATTGCAAAGCGAAACACGGTTAAATAATCTAATCTAATAATCTAAAATTGTATGTATCGTTAAGAAAACTACTTCTTTTCTATCGTGTAACTATTATTTTCAACGGTAACGTGATTATTAATTTAACTATTTCATGAGCAGAGACTAAAATTGATCATTTAGTACCACTTTTGGGAGACCAATCGTAACATGCATCTTTTTTCATATTTTCAATACCTGCAAACACTGTAGGTTACTCTGATATAAGAAAGAAACTGTATTTCCTTAAAAGTGACACAGAAAATTTATTTAATTGTAAACAGCTGTTAAGCCAGACGAGCAAAGAGGAATGACAAGTCTCACTGAAGTCAATTTTTAGGTATTTTGTAATCAAGTTTGTTTATTAACTGCATGAATAATATGTTCTTTAAGCCAGCCTCAAGGACACTATCCCGCCCGAATAACAAAATTTCGCTTATGTTATTTCCGAGTTATATCGCCAAATGCCACCAGATATACAAATAAATCGAAAAAAAAGATTCTATAGAGCAAAACAGAGGTACTAGTTTGGAGATAAGTGCAGGATTGCAAGGATGGAAGTGGATTACAGTTCATCAAATTTCGTGACAGGTCAAGAAATCAAAATTGCATTCTTGTGGAATTTTGACTTTTTAGCGGTTATTTTGTCCCTTTAGGTAATATATCGTTGCTTTGTAATGATTATAAAGCATCACTTTTGGCGATTTTTTCTTCCCATTTCTAAAGCAAGCTCATGGCCATAAAAAATGCTGAAATACTAATAGCAGCTGAAAACTAATAACTATTTTACAATGCTAAGAACTAATAAGCAACTTATAAAATGCAGTTTTAAAAAGAAACGTTTCGAAAAAACTCAGTCATAATTTGTGATTTCCTCGTAAGTGGTACTCTCAATTTGCCTCGGCTCATGAACTAAACAACGCTTTCCCAATAAAAAGTTGATGTATCTTCACAACATGGTCTTATCAGTGACTTTGAAAGTCTCGAGGACGATGTCCTGTGCTTCTGGTGATTGGTTATTCAGAATGGGAGTGGTCAATGTGATCCAACGCTGCTTGGAAAGAAATAAACAATGTTAAAAATATTTTCTGTTATAAAAATAAAAACATTTATCCAGGGTGCCCACAGTACCAAGGTATTTTTCAGTGGGCCCTGCAAAATAGCATCGACCAAGAGTTTATTCAAATACCGCGGAGGTAATCTAGTATTGCTTGCCTAATTTAACCTTTTTAATGCCAAGAGCGGCGAAAGTTTAAATTACCAAAATACAGTCAGACCTCTATTAAGCGGCCCTGTATTAAGCGGTTACCCTCTATTAAGGACGTTTGCGCGAAAATCTTCTACAAGACAGATTTTTTTTCAAACTTACGCTACGGTCTAATAATGAGTTACTGATGTCAGAAATGTAAAAAAAAAAATTGGGGGTCACCGAATTGATTTAAGAGATATAGTGTGTAGAAATATACCCTGTTTTTGAAAAGTTAGTTCTCGTAACATGACATGGTGTCCATGGCTTTTAGTTAAACAATATCAAGGATGAATCGCTGGGGAGAAACTATTACATTCAAATGTTATCTAAGTGGGCCTGATTCGTAAATAATTCGTACTGTTTTTAACCTTTAAATGAGTTAACCCTTTAAAGAGGGCATTCGGAAACAACATACAGCTGAGATATGAGTGCAATTCGACGTCGCGTGGATAAAAAAATGAAAAAAAAAATCAAACTTCTACAAGACAGATTTTTTTCACGAACTGTAGATAATCGGTAAAGAAAGTGACCGACCATCGACCGACCACCGACCATCCAAGCGAGTTAAATCAAAACAAAGTTAACGCAACGGCTACCATCCCTTCATGTGAATAGATTTCTTCCTTTGCGCGGCCGCTCGTGCATGACTTTGCATGGCGTTGCCACATGAATTGCGTACGCAGTAAGGATGCGCATAAACAATTGGCGCGAACGTCCTTTAGGTGGCTAGCAATAGTTCCCAAAATTTTCTGTCACCTATACTTTGATGGATCAATACTATAATTCATTATCAGTTGATGCTTCAATAATGGTATCAAACAAATGCCCAATCATTGGTGAACAAGTTGTGGTCTCTTTTATGATGTAACAGGTTACTATAGTAACAGTATAACCTGTTAAAGACACCCTTAATTTTAGCTTTACGTGCTTATAACTAAAAAGCGAGCTGGATGAACCCCATTTTTTATTATCGAATTGTAATTGGCATGTTAAGATACAACTTTTTGCAAAGTTTAAAAAAATTATGTACATAGGGTTCAGAGCCACCTTAAATTTTCTTAAATTTTACTATGGTAACCTGTTACATCATAAAAGAGACCACAACTTGTTCACCGATGATTGGGCATTTGTTTGATACCATTATTGAAGCATCAACTGATATAAAATTATAGCATTGATACATCAAAGTATAGGTGACGGAAAATTCTGGGAACTGTTGTGAGCCACCTTAAACGGTCACTTAACAAATCTCCGGAATTATATCGCTCCCATATTTACTGTAAACTTGACCTCTTTTAAGCGGTCACCTCTATTAAGCAGTCAGTTGACTGTTCCCCAGAGGGTGACCGCTTAATAGAGGTTTTGTATTTTTGGTAGTTTAGACTTTGGCCGCTCTCGGCAATCAAAACTTTATTTTGCAAATTACTGAAAAAGAACCATTACCCCAAGAAAGTAATGCTGAATAGCTTTCATTTGAATGAATGGTCATACTGTAGAACCACCTTGTACAGCATAATAAACAGTACCACAGGAAAGTACTGCTCAGTAGCTTTCATTTGAATGGTCACACTTTAGGATTTCATCCACAGACTCAAAAGTTAGAACCACCTTGTACAGCATAATAAACAGTACCACAGGAAAGTACTGCTCAGTACTTTTCATTTGAATGGTCACACTTTAGGATTTCATCCACAGACTCAAAAGTTAGAACCACCTTGTACAGCATAATAAACAGTACCACAGGAAAGTACTGCTCAGTACTTTTCATTTGAATGGTCACACTTTAGGATTTCATCCACAGACTCAAAAGTTAGAACCACCTTGTACAGCATAATAAACAGTACCACAGGAAAGTACTGCTCAGTAGCTTTCATTTGAATGGTCACACTTTAGGATTTCATCCACAGACTCAAAAGTTAGAACCACCTTGTACAGCATAATAAACAGTACCACAGGAAAGTACTGCTCAGTATTTTTCATTTGAATGGTCACACTTTAGGATTTCATCCACAGACTCAAAAGTTAGAACCACCTTGTACAGCATAATAAACAGTACCACAGGAAAGTACTGCTCAGTACTTTTCATTTGAATGGTCACACTTTAGGATTTCATCCACAGACTCAAAAGTTAGAACCACCTTGTACAGCATAATAAACAGTACCACAGGAAAGTACTGCTCAGTAGCTTTCATTTGAATGGTCACACTTTAGGATTTCATCCACAGACTCAAAAGTTAGAACCACCTTGTACAGCATAATAAACAGTACCACAGGAAAGTACTGCTCAGTATTTTTCATTTGAATGGTCACACTTTAGGATTTCATCCACAGACTCAAAAGTTAGAACCACCTTGTACAGCATAATAAACAGTACCACAGGAAAGTACTGCTCAGTACTTTTCATTTGAATGGTCACACTTTAGGATTTCATCCACAGACTCAAAAGTTAGAACCACCTTGTACAGCATAATAAACAGTACCACAGGAAAGTACTGCTCAGTAGCTTTCATTTGAATGGTCACACTTTAGGATTTCATCCACAGACTCAAAAGTTAGAACCACCTTGTACAGCATAATAAACAGTACCACAGGAAAGTACTGCTCGGTAGCTTTCATTTGAATGGCCACACTGTAAGATTTCACCCACAGAACAAATCCACAAATCTACACAAAGAACCAACTTGTACAGGATAATAAACAGTACCAGGAGAAAGTACTGCTCATTTGCTTTCATTTGTATGGTCACACTTTAGGATAAGTGTTGCTCAATAGCTCTTATTTGAATGGTCACACTTAAGTGGTGAATAACAACGCTTCTATCGCTTCGGCCAGTCTGCATCAGGCGACGGGGGTCCATTGGTTTGTGATCTACGATTTTGATCTTCGATATATATTTGTTTGCTGAGTGATGACTTTTGCGTTTGCTCGTAGTTGAGAGACTGGTGAAAATACCTTGCAAAAAATCACAGGCGGCAAATAAGATACAACATTTTATGCTTAAAGTGCACCTAACCCCAGAATTGTTTTTTCGCTTAATCAACTCTATGTACGTTGAAAAGTTGAATAGTTAAATATTTCTTGTTTTTAACGTTGCGCGTGAATTATAGAGGTTTGATTGTAATTGAATAAGTGTGAATAATAAACTTGAACTTGAACTTGAATAAGTTTGACGTCAAATCAAGACTCGTTTATTATACAACTACCTGTTTCCACCTCCAAGTAATATTTATTTACAAATCAATTGACAATTAACAGTTTTTATTTATTATTTTTTGAATTGACTATCCTTAAGCTGTGAACTGCATATTGTAAATTGAAGTAGAAATAATGGTAAAGTCTTGATTTGACGTCATCTAATTAACATTTTGTAAATCCAAATCTCTATAACTCACTAACACGACGTTAAAAACAAGAAATATTTCATTATTCGACTTTTCAACGTACATTGAGTTGATTAAAAGAAAAAAAATTGGGGGTTACGGCCTGGTCGCACTACAGCCAAAAACAAAAATCCGCCCGTGCAAAAATCGAGGAAAACAAAAGAAACCGCTCCGGTGGGACACGCTTTTTTTTGGAATGTTTTTGTTTTTATGTCATTTTGCACGGGCTAATTTTTGTTTTTTTACTGTAGTGCGACCAGGCCCTTAGGTGCACTTTTAGGTGACACTGTCCCGCCGAAATAACTAAATTTCCATGTTAGGACGCTTAACATTTGTCAAAACTGGTCAGTCACAATGCGGCTTTACCTCTTCATACAAGTCCATCAAAATGGTGCAAACTATTTCCGAAATGACCAGTCTGGCCAACCAGACCTTACAGATAATGGCATAATATTTACGAATTGAGTGGTCCGGCCGGCCAGTTCTGAGGAATGGTAAGGGCGCGCCCATGGGTCGCCAAATGCCACCAAAAAGATTTTATAGAGCAAAACAGAAGCCGTAGTTTTAAAAAAGTACCGGATTACAATGATAAAAGTAGGTTACAGTTTATCAAATTTGATTTCGTGACAGGCGGTCAATAAATCAAAATTTTCATTCTGGCGGACTTTTAGTTCATGGTAAAAAGATTCTATAGAGCATAACAGAAGCAGTAGTTTGGAGAAGAAGTGCAGGATTACAAGGATGGAAATGGATTACAGTTCATCAATTCATGACAGGTGGTCAAGAAATCAAAGTTTCCATTCTGTGGAATTTTGAGTTTTTTAGTCGTTATTTTGTCTTTTTCGTTCATATTTTTTTGCGTTCATCACTTTTCGCGATTTTTTTTCCTATTTTAAGATAATTAAGCAAGCTTGAAGCAAGCTTGTGGCCATAACAATTGAAACACGATATTTCAGCCGGGACTGTGTTCCTTTAAGGCAAGCTCCTGGTCATAATCATTAAAACACGATACCACAGCCGTGTCAATGTCCCTTTGATGTCCACACACAGGGCTGAAAAACTTTTAAGTTACACTTTTCTACTGGTTAATTGTTCAAGCACATTTCAAAATCGGTGTGGTTTGTGCAAGGCCAAGGCCAAGATTTTTAAGAGGAGAATCTTACATTTGTTTGATCTTCATAACCGCTGCATTTTAAAAACTGATACTACAGACGAATGCAAACCACATTTTTAAAACACACACGAATGTGAACTGTGCAGTGCTTTTCCGGGATTTATGGCAAAGATAAAGAACATGGCATTGCTACAACATTCAGCGACCAGCGCAATCAATTACCCTGATAACAACTATCGGAGCAACACAATCGACAGCAGTATGTATTGCACTTCCCATTTCTAGTTACCAGCCAGGGATATCATCTTGATGCACCTCTTATTGTCAGAAACAGTAAAGATGAATGTCATACTTTAGATTTAGAGTGTCGATACTTACGTCTTGAAGGGATCCTGGTGTGGTCACAACCTTGTACAGCATCACAATTGGGATACAGGCGATTGATGACAGAGCCATGATCCAACCGATGGCTTGTCCCCATCCGGGATAAGCGTATTTGTCATATTCTAGTGGTGAATAAGTCACAAGACTAAAAATGAACACCCCCTTTAAAAGGAAAAGGAAAAAAAAAACATGATTTTTCTGTAATACAAGTACTGTATGGCACTTAATTCAGCTAGATTTTTTTCAACTAAGAGATATAGATGTAAGATACCGTGAGTCGAATCTCGCTAATACGGACACCAACGGGATCTGGGAAATCGTCTGTTTGAGCAGTTCAATTTTGGAGAAAATGTATCAGCTTTAACTCCCAAGAGTGCCCAAAATCAAAATTCAAGGAAAATTCCAAATTCATTTGTAAAATACTGAAAAACAAATGGTACCATGCAAAAGTGCTGCCAAAGAGGATTCATTTGAATGGTCACACCATAGGATTTCGTCGACAGACTAAAAAGTAAGAACTACTCTACATGTCTCCATAAATGACTCTGGGAGGAAAAGGGTTAATTCCACCGAAACCGAACATAAAGCATTAAGGACGTTCGCGTGAATATCTTCTACTACATAGAGTTTTTAAAAATTACTTTTGCCACAGCTAGACTATCAAGCAAAAAAAAGGGATCACCGACCATTCAAGCCACTTACAACTGAGCAAAGTTACCGCCCTTTGTGTTTAGATTTCTTCCTTGATGCGGCGCTGTATATGACGTGGCATGTCATTACGACATGAATTGCGTGCACAGTAAGGATGCGTAAAAACAATTAGTGCGAACGTCCTTAAGCGGGTGTCTGGAAAGTGGAAAGACTGACCTCATCAAAATGAAGTTTCGCAATTTCTCGACACAAAAGTTTGGCGTAAGGGCTTAAAGAGCAATTTAAATTTATGGCTTGAATGCTATTCCTTTTTTCCAGGTTCTACAAAATGTGATACAACAGTGCAATTTAACAAAGCAAACGCCAAAGGCAGAAAACAGACTGAAAAAAGGAAACGATTGCGCCAGATTGTCAACCATTCACATGCATAGAACAAAAAGCCACTGACAAAGCTCTTAACCCTTTAAACCCTAACATCAAAATTTAAATTCTCATTTCTAGTCCTATACATTTCCTTTTGAAGTAGTGGGGAGAAAATGTTTGGATATCAAGAGAACTCATCTTGTGTGATCATGTCCTTAATTCTCATGACCTTTTTGATTGATAAGGCATTGATATTACAAGGAGAAATTTGATGCTGATCACTCATAGGGCTTAAAGGGTTAAATGAACACTTATTTTCCATGTTATATCACAAAACGCCACCAAATATACAACTAAATTGGATAAAAATATTCTGTAGAGCAAAATAGAAGCCGGTAGTTTGGATAAAAAGTGAGGATTACAAAGATGAAAGTGGATAACAGTTCATCAAATTTGATTTGTTGACAGGTGATTTGGTGACAGGCAGTCAAGAAATCAAAGTTGCGTTCATCACTGTTGGCGATTTTTCCTTCCTATTTCAAGACAATAAAGAAAGGTTAAAGGAAGTTTCTGGCCATAATCATGAAAACACGATATTTAAGCCGGGAAACTGCTCCTTTAATTAAAGACTAACGTGATTTCTTACCAAACAAAACAAAGGTGTGAAAAACGACCAGCACCATCGGCACCAGGGGAGGATACGAAACCCAATCATGTTTTCCATGTCGTCATAGAAACGATTTCCACCTGCATGTTTAAATCGAGTGTCATAAGTTAATGAGCCTACAGAACAGTAATATGACATCTGCTTACATCAAAACACTCAGCTCCGGGCCAAACGACAGAAACTCTCGACGAGTCTCTCTCGTAAGTTTTTTCTCTTTATCTTATAGGGGTGAACAAAGTTTAAAAAGTCTTAAACTTCATTTTAAATACATTAATAATAAGCTTACCACACGGTAACGTATTGCTCGATAGCTTTTATCTGAATAGCCACGCTTTCGGTTTTTAACACAGACCTGACGCAAATGACATGATACGAATACTACAGGCTAAGCTTTAAACATGATCAATAAGAGAAAGTTCTACACAGCCATAACATGAAAATAAAACCAAGTTATGAACTCTTTCTACTCAAAGGTTAATCTGGAATACAAGTTCATGAAAAAGAAGGACCTACCGTATTACATGTCTTGTTGTTTAAGTGGTGATCAAACTTCATATTAACAATGTCATATGAATGTATATTCTTTTTTGCTTCAGGCGCTAATTACACTATTTCAGTTGCTGTATAGAGTGTTTTCACTGACGTCAGATCAAAATTCAGAAGCAGTTTTCGATTCTAAAATGTTTATGGAATTGTAGAGAGTTTAAAACTACACATCTGGGCCAAATTTTGAAGCGCAAGAGCATTTCATTTAATAGCTATAGGCGAATGAGTATAGACATTTTTAGTATGAAATGTATGGAGCGGCCATCTTGGTGTCCCACTTAGGGACACCAAGATGGCGGCCAAAAATTCAAAGTCTTAATAACACCAAAAATCTCATCACAAAATATTGTATTCACTATAAGAAGCTTGAAATTGGTTTATAAGCATCTTTAATTCATTAATATCTTTCAACTATTTCAATTTTGTTTATTTTGACGGCTTATCTGAAATAAAACATGAACGAAAATAGCATCTGAACTCGGAAATTTTTTCCGAGTTAAGATGCTATTTTCGTTCATGTTATCTGAAATAGCGTGACGAATTGCGTGACACATTTACAACCTTTATAAGTCGAAAACGAAACATCGTTAAAACCTGAAACTTTTTGTGAAAGATAATAACACTGGTATCCACATACCATGTTAGAAACAGCTTTGTAGGATGTATACTTTAGTTTTGTTAATTTTTATGACGTCATGTGAAAACACTCTATAACTGCGATGATCACATTCTCTTAAAGGCCCACCTTCACCCAAAAGACGTACGGTCATTTGGTTTAATTTTTTTTGGAAATGCTCCATTGTTTATACGCGTGATCTGATTCGTTGCAACCATTCAAGCGTGAATTTCGTGTTACACGAAATTCAGCACAGAAAGCGATCACGCCGCGCACAGCATTTTGGGTGAAGGCGCGCCTAAAAGTTTCTTCCTCAGTTAGGCCCTTCCTTAGTTAGGCCCTTCCTAAAGGTTTGGGTGAAGGCGTGCTTAATGATCATTTCGCAGGTATAATAGAACTCACACTTTACCAAGCTCCCACCTGACCTTGTAGCTCAGTGGTAGAGTGTTTGCACCGGAATCACAAAGATCATGGGTTCGAATCCCGTTGAAGCCTGAAAAAACTTCTAATCGCAACTCCTTTAGCTGCTATATAACTGCAATGATTACATTATTTAATTAATTAAGGTGGTGACTGGAATGGATACTCCAAAATCAGGTTGGACACCTTATTGAGACTTATATAACGGAGTAACTGGTTGGCTTTCAGTTGAGGTTAGGGGCAGCAGTTTATATAGTTAAATTTAGGACTAAGCAACCCGAAAAGCTAGGTGGTACAGTGGTACGGGAAGCTATGTAAGCCTTAGCCTAGCTGAGGTCACAGGTTCAATCCTGACTGGGGATTTTAGATTTTCTTTTTTACACTTAAAAATAAAGTGTCGACATTACGTTATATAATTCTCAATAAGTGTCCGAGGTGATCCAACCTGATTTTGGAGTGTCCATTCTAGTCACGGCCAATTAATTAAAGCCTCACAATGGCTGTGGTCACACTGTAAAGTAAAAGAGTGATTAAGCCTATAAAAGCTTCAGCGGAGAATCAACGTTAACAGTTGTGCGGCACAACTACAGCAAAGTCAGATAGCTTTGATTTATCGGGTATTTTAATTTCCTTTATTCTATTCAGTGGCTTTAATCATTGTGTTTTCAGAACATTTTATGTGCTGATTGTGTTCCTCTCTATCCAGTGTTTTGTCTCCATTTTCTCGCTACCTCGCTTGTACGTATATCACGAAGACTGAGCCACAAATCTGACTGTAGCTTGCGGCTGATTGTTTCATATGCTAAGTCCTAAAGGAAAAGTTGAAGCGCGATTGAACCATGCTTGATCACGATCAACGTGTGTGACCCTAAAATACCTTATCCTGAATCACGCTTTAACATGACGTAAGATTATAAGATTTGAATTTATTAAGATCAGCAAAGTTCAAAGAAATGATTCCCCGTCCAAATTTCAAAAACAAGTAGAATTTAGTTCACTGTTACGCTAAAGCTCGTTTAGCGAACCAATCACGTTGCGACACTAAACTAACAGCATGCGTTTGAAGACTGCAGATGCATCTTGTATTGCCAAAAAAGAACAATGGGAAGCTAATTACGCAAAAGCTGGTGCAGTTTACAAACATTCATTGTTTTTGTTGTCTCAGGACCAAACTTGTGGAAAGCTATATCCAAGAATAGAGAAACACTCGCAAACGTTTAATACGTAGCTTATAAACTTTCCCAATTACTTAGGACTCGAAAAAGTGGCCAAAAGAGGGAGGAAACATCGAACATTTTTGCAGAATGTTTGTTGCAGCAGACTGTGATTGATAGGTCAACACAATGACTAATTGAGATTTAACTGCATGGCGAAACCGTATTAAAAATAAAGCTAGTTTCTCCGCTAAATCTTGATTTACTGATCGCTGAGTGTCGAAGGTGATTTTAAAGGTTAACTCCACCCACAAGTATGTATTAAGATCATAGCTGTACTTTTTAGGTGCAAAGTCATTTTTTTAAAAAATCCAAGATAGCTTGTTTGCCTTGTTCTTTAGCCGCAATCCACGAATAAATATTCTGTACGGTTAAAAAGAGATTTTAGCTTAACCGTGATTTATCATGCTAAAGCGCTCTTTAACTCTACAGCGTGACCATAGCCAATGTTTTCATGAAAATTATTCTCACCGTAGATCCATCCGATGGCAATACTCTGAAAGAGGGAGACCCACAGAAGGGCAGAACCACTGGCCGAGTAGGCATCAAACAGTTGAAACACATACATACCACCCTTAAGAGAAAATGATACAGTTAAACCACTATAAAGGAAAAGCCATCATCGTCTGGTACAGTTAGGAAACCGACTCTTGGATAAATAACCATGAATCGTGCTGCCACAATTTTAAGGTAAACGTTTTGAATCAAATATACGCGGAACTCTTCTCAATGTTATATTGTTTTTCATTCCCGAGGGTGAATAATAAATACCATCCCGATTTTAAGTAGCCAATCAGAGAGCACGGAAACCACTACCCACTTGTTTGGTATAAACTAATTGAAGATATTTTACTATCAATTCAATTTAAAATTAATTACCAGTTAAAATTACCAGTTGTATTAAGCCAAGAAACTTATTTCTATTTAGGAGATCAAATTGGTTGGTAAACCTTCCCTATTGCAATCCAGTTATAATTGAACAATCGTGTGAACACAGCCCCTACATTTAAACCCAAATATTTAATCAACGACAAAACTGTCTGAAGATAAAAATTTCCGAAATTGTAAGTGTCCAAACATTTTACAGCGCTCAATAATGTTAATAAAGACATTTTAATTGTGTCAAACAAGTGAAAAGCATCTTTGAAAGAGATTTTTGATTTTTTGTTAGACATGTTCCAATGGGAAGGCGTAATATCTGAAAATGCAGACCATGATATCAACATAAGCAAACAGGTAAAGTAAAGAAATGATCCTCGCAGTTGCGTTTTGCAATTTAAGCAATTGTAAAGAAGCCTTCAGGCCGCATAGCTCAGCTAGAGCATCGCACCGGTAACGCGATTAATGAGTCATGAGTCATGGGTTCAAAACCCGTTGCAGGCTTCTTTGCAATTGCCTCAATTGCAAAATACAACTGGGAGGATCATTTCGTCACTTTACATTCTCTATCCGCAGTTCATATATGATTCATTCATATACAGTACAATCCCGCGTATAAGAACCTACAATTTTCCAGGTCAGGCTGCAGATAAATTTAAAGCCGGTAATGACTGGTTCTTATAAAAATTGGTGTCTAAATGGCATTTTTCAGGCTGTAGGTTTTTCATCCGCTAGGTTCTTATACGCGGGATTTTACTGTACCTCATTTGTCATAAGCCAACACCTTAGTAACCATAGACAATCCAACGAGAAACCAGATCGCGCACATGAGACCAATGAACATCTCTTTGCGATAACCACGTCTTAGTTGCTTGGGAAACAGGTCCACAATGGCGGTGACGAATCCTTCAATGCCCACGAACTTGAGATTTGAAAAAGAGAAAATTAAATCTACAACATCGATAAACACCAAGTATTGCAATATCGATATTCTAGCAACATTCTATAAACAAGTGAAAACGACTTTTTTTTGTTAGGGCTTATCGACATGGCTGTTATCTTCATGTGGGATACCTGAGCCCGCTTATTAGATATTCCATGCTGCTATTTTAGTAATCTTAGTTCTTATAATAGTCACTATTTTTATTTTAGTAGTTTTTACTGATATATCCTTACCTTTTATTTTTATATTTTATTCAGCACGTACAGTGTACGTATTTTGAACGAGCTTTAAGCTCATAAGACGTTACGTGGATAAAGAAATGATTGATTGATTGATTGATTGATTGATTGATTGATTGATTGATGAGGCTTCACAAGGCAGTATCAGCTGGACCCGGTTGTTCGAAAGCCGATTAACGCTTATCCAGGAATAAACGTTAATCGAGGATTTTTAAATTTTAAAAATGTTTTCAAAAGATCACTTGTAGCTAGAAGTGAAGATTAGACAAAGTCGAAACTGACGGTCAGAAAAAATTTAGTAAAGTTTCCTTCATTTGGTATTTAATTCGATGCAAAATTGACGCTTATCTTGGCTTAACCATGCTTCTAACAACCCAGCTCTGAGAAATTAAAAAAGAAGCTGCTAATACTTGGGCTCACTATTTATTTTGATAGATCTAGGGGTAATGACAGCTGCCAACGTGGCCATAGTGCCCTAAGTTAGTGGCTATAGTTTACCAAAGCACATTTGTGCGTTATTCCGACTTTCTACATGTGGTTATTGGCCTGAAACGAAAACCCAAAAAAAAACAGTTGCCAAAAAGAATTCAAACAATTTCTGTTCGACATAAAGATAGTAAATGATAAGAAGCGAGCTAAACAGCTCCGTCTTAGCTGGAAAGAGATGAAACTTTTTCAGTGGAAGTCGCAAAGAGGTCAATTTTATCAGTACAGTCGAACCTTTGCTAACAAGCACCTCCACAATACGGACACCTCTCCGTTACAGACAGTTCACTTGGTCCCGAAGAAGCGAAAATTCATACAATCGCTACCTCTATAATACGGACACCTCTATAAAGCAAACACTTTGGTCTGACACTTTTGTGTCTTTGGAGGTTTGACTGTACTTCTTATGATATTCAAATTCATTTCACTTTTTCTTTTTCGTACTTCACTGTCAAGCCCCAACAGGAAGACCATGAAGAAAAATAGGACCGACCACAGTGGAGCCAATGGCATCTGAGCTACAGCCTCTGGATAAGCCACGAAAGCAAGGCCTGGACCTAAAATGAGATCCAGGGGATAACTGGTGTTATCAACTGAATAGATAAGATAATGACCAACGTAAAGAATTCTAAAATTAACGTTTCATGTGCTAGCCCTTTGTCAGGGCAAATCAAGGAATTGTGGTTTGTGTATATGAATATATCTATGTAGATATCGAACGGTGAAGCTACGCTGTTGGTGGACAACAAACGTAAGCTTCTTACCATGTTTCCACCAATAGCATAACTCCACCGTTCAATAGATAGATCACACACAACCCATAACTCCTTGATTCGCTCTGAAGTAGGGCTAGCGCTCTAGACGTTTGCTTTAGAATCCGTTTATGGTGGTCAATCTCCAACGACTTAACAGTACAGATTCTTTAGAAAGTAATCCTTTTCATGCATATAAGGCTTTATATCTCGTATCATAAATCTATCATAATCAATAAAACGTTTAAATGCAGAGGACCACTCAACACTACGATAAATAGTGGTAACTTACTTTCCGGATCTCCTTTATAAAGGGATGCGAGTACTAGACGTCATCCAAAGTGTAGATAAACCATTTAAAATGCAAGGCTAGTACAACGGAAATTAATGGCAGGTTTAATGGCCAATATTTCGACTAGTAGAACTAGTCTTCTACAGGGCCAGCGTTGGAGTGAATATAATATACAACGGCTCTTAAATTTGAATATATATACATGATTGGCTGATATAAGATTACATATTTTCACTCCAACGCTGGCCCTGTAGAAGACTAGTTCTACTAGTCGAAATATTGGCCATTAAACCTGCCATTAATTTCCGCTCTACTAGCCTTGCATTTAAATGGTTTATCATAATCAATATACATGTAAATTGCTTATGAAACCGGATCCAGCATTCAGCAATCCTAAGGTAATAGGGTATAAGGGGAGGTGGGGGGTGAACTTTTGGAATAGAAATTCTCAACTCCCAAAATTCAATTACCCTTCTAGACTAAAACACATTCCAATAAAATACAATACTTGGTATAGACGTCAATGGGCTTCGCACTCAATTTTTCAAAAGGACGCCTCAACGAATGAAGTTGAAGTCAACCGCTATAATTGGAATATACCAATTTGCATCTCATTGAATAAGAATAGAGTCATTGTCTTAATGCCTGGTTCTAAAAAGAATTGAAAAGAATAGAACCAATTTTCCGCAATCCCGCACCTCACTCCCAAAAGATGACCTTACCTTTTAGTACTCCCCTTCGCATCCCCTTTAGGACATTGAATATTGCAGTGTATTTATATCCATTCTTACCTCCTTTAACGACGTCCTTCACCTCCACTCCCTGTTTTTGTGCCATGAAGCCCAATACAGAGAAAATGACAAACCCGCCATAGAAACTTGTACCACTGTTTACACAGGCGAATATTATGCTATCCCTGAGTCAGAAACAAGAACGTTCGTAAGACATTAAACAGGGTTTAGTGTGAAATTAATGTCAGAAGCTGAGAGAGCAGCAAAAGGTTTACAAATACCTTGTAATCGTAAAACCACAGATGCAAGCGCTTCACCATGTTATGAGAAGCTAACATACATGAACGTTTATTTTTCAAACCAGGCGTGAGATAGGAACGCTACGGCGACTCCTCGAGAGGTATAGGGATAAATGAATGGATTTGACATGAAGGGTTTGATATAAACAAATAAAGAAAGAAAGAAAGAATAAATGAACGGGAATTTCAGTGGAATCCAAAAAATGGCTCTTAATTCCACCGTCCCCGGATCGAATTTGAATTTAGATATATAAACGGGTGATATATACCATGCGCGATTTAAGGGTTGACACTTATTCAATTTATTACAAAAGAACGACAATACAATAGAACACAATACCATAGAATACATTAGAATACATAATTTTACCTAATACAAAGGAGGTATACAATGTACAATGGAGATGACACCCTAAATCGGGCATCATATGAGGTTATAATTTAACAAGCTTTTACTATGTCCTAGTCGTGGTCGTCACGGTAAGCTCTAACGCCTAGAGCTTTAGATCTAAATGTGATTAAATCATCAAACTGTCTAATCACAATCAAAGACAATTACAAATTTTCAAATTTGTAATATTGATGAATAAATAATTCACTGCCCATACATAATAAAGAAATATTTTTTAATTAACCTTATCTTTCTAAGAGTAAAAATAATAATTTATAATTTATATCGCGTTCTTTTTGGCATAAAAATGATCAAAAGTGCATTGTGATAAAATTAGACTCAAATTGAATCATGCAAACTATTATAAAAATTTGAAAACTAAAAAATTTAGTTTAGCTACTAAAAGTTAATTTATAAAGACGAGTTGCAATAGAAATTTAAAAAGAGCAATACTTGAGATGTTGCGTAAATTTTCAGGTAGTCAATTTCATGGTGTTGGGGCAGCCATGATAAAAGCCCTATCCCCAAAGGAACGGAACATCTTATCCCGTAGATACTTCTAAAGCAAATCCACCGAACGATCTTAGGGACTAACTTTTAAAAAGTAGTTTTAAAAAAGCCCAATCTTGTTATCTTTGAAGCTCTTTGCCAAAGTATATTTCTTAAATCCTTGGCATATTGATGCATCCCTCACTAGCCTTGCCATGGGCATCAGTTCTTGCAGTTACTGCTAGTAAATAAGTCAGTAAAGAGCAAATTGTAAATTCTTTCTGCTTTATTTTTCTTTCTTTATACCATGTGCTGTATATTATTCTCTGTCTGTAATCAATGTTAGAATAAGGACTTCGCTTTTTATAAAATTTTAATGTTTATCTTAGTTTTTTAATGTTTATCTTAGTTTTTAATTAGTGTCACCAATTAGTGTGAACGCTAGAACGATTGACACTTAAATAAAGTTTACTACTACTACTACTTGCTTTTTTTTTTTTACGCGTGATTAACCTTAGTAAAATTTGTGTAATTAAAAAAAATCTAGTCTACGAATGAAATCCCAAGGTTTAACAATTCCAATGAAAGCTATTCGACCTTCTTATGTTTTTGTTGTTCAGTATTTTACATAATAAATTTGAGATTTTCCTTCAATGTTGATTTTGTTAAGTGTATGTATGTTTGTATGTATTTTGGCAACTCTTGGGAGTTGTCGTTTCTCACCGGTAGCAATTATGGTGGAATCTGTTGTAGCTTCCAAGCGCAATCAATGTTCCAAGACCAATAGAATACGAGAAGAACACTTGTGTTCCGGCGTCCAGCCAAACCTGCATGATTAAACTGATTAACTTTGCACACTATGATGTTAATTTTATTGATCCATAACAGGCCTTTCCTAAAAAGACCATAATACTCTTAATTTGGCGGTTTAGCCACACAATGACGTCATACATTTAATTATGTTAATCTCCTTTGTTCTTGTGGCGCAATGGAATGTAGAAAACTTGTAGTCAACTTGTGCTTGAGCATGGCGTGTTCTGGAATCAGTGAAACCATTTTACTTCCAAAGTCAACCTTTCGTTGTATAACGAGGTTGTGACTTGAATTTGTGGATACAATCCAATAGTGGCACTATAGGAACCCTCTTGCCCAGACAGAAGACTTCTTTGAGATGCGTCGTTTAACGAACGAACGAATTTTTTTCTGCCTTGTTCCGGGCTTGTTCCGCTCTAAATCGACGCCATGCGCTCTAATCGATTGAAATATAATCTGATCCAAGTCTCGCGTTCGGACTCAGCATCATAAAAGCGACACGAAATATCATTTTTTTTTAAAAACAACTTAAACATTGGTGTGTTTACATGCTCCCTCCCCGCAAGAGACTATCTTAGTAGTCATTAGGGAGCTTACTTAAACTATCTCTACAAATCACTTAATAAAATTGAAACTTTAAGGTTTGAACAGAGTGTTCCTTAATGAAGCAGCAGTTCCTAACTTCATGTTAGTCACACGTTATGCCAATGTTTTCTCTTCGATGAACTTCAATCAAGAGCTCTTCTTCCAATATGCAAACGTCTCTGCGGTAAATACCATTTGCAAGTTCGCACCAGGACTTGACGCACCACACCATTGCTATCTGGCAATGTCTCTTGACGATTGCTTTGGGCCACTGGCCTTGGGGGTATTCCCGTCTTTCATAATCGCTAGATTTCAGACTTCTTTAACTCAACCACTTTTGAAGTTTCTGGAACATACATCGTTCGAAACTTCGCCTGATGTTTCGCGGATTGAAGCGAAATTTTGAACATGTCAGGACAATAGGACTTATGAAAGTTCGAAGATTCGTTTCCTTCGAAATTTCCCTGATTTTCGCCGATTTTCCTCGAAACTCGCTCTCATTACTTGTGCACAGTGTTGTAGGCAGATATTCTTTGACTCAACGCTACCAAAACTCATTTTCCAGAATATGATACTTGCTTGAATATGATACTTGCTTGATACTTGTCTGGACTTTGAAATTTGCCAGTCGCGGAACATGGGTTTTGGCGTAGAAACAGGACGTGGTAAGGAGTAATCTTCTAAATCGCTGGGATCACTTGACAATTGAGCGATTAGCCTGTATCTTCTCTACTTCAACAAGGAAGGTTCTCGGGATCTGATCATTCACAAGATGCTCACCAACTATAGCATGAAGGACAGAACGAATTTGCCGCTCCCACACGCCTCCTTGATGGCTAGCTGTTTGGGAACTAAAAAAACACTGGGTATTAGTTCGCTTCCGATTCTCTCTGTCTCAAATCTGCAATACTTTCACGATATCCGTCTCAGCTCCTCTGAAGTTCGTGCCATTGTCGCTGTAACGTATTCCAACAGATCGTGTTTATGAAGCTTGGAGTTCATTTATCTGGTAACAGGTCCTGTACAGGCATATTGTGGCCCAAAGTAGTCTATGCCCACAGCGGCAAACGGGTAGATCAGCATCATTCCGACGTCTACGGTCAATACATCTCATCCGGACGCGTCGGACAGATGAGATTCCATTTACAATCTAGAAGCGCTATCTGGTCTCGGCTAACAATTGGTAAGGACCCACATACCCATTAGCAAAGTGGAAGTGGAGGATTATCATTTGTGATACGATACTTTCCAGCTTGAATCATCGGGTGCTTAGCATCATAGTCTAGGTCTGAGCGATTTCGTCTTCGTTCCAAGTGCAAGAATCCTTCCTTTACAAACGGCTTCAACTTGACTAATGGTCCTTTGTTTGACTCTGTATCGTGGAACTCTTCAGCAATGCCTGATTCTCTGCCTCGTCCAAATCTGACAATGAAAGGCAGAAATTCTTCCGCTTCAACTTGTTGGATGAAGTATTCTGTGCTCTTCATGTTGTTCGGAGTTGCACAAGGAAATGTCTTTCTCCAATTAGCCAGGCCGCTACTCTTTTCAACTTCTCCCATGTGGATTATCGCTCAAACAAAGAATTCTAAAACTCTGCTTCTACTACGATTGACTCTTTCTCTTTTAACACCTTCGTCATGATCTGAGGGTTCCAAGTGGAGATCAGCCATCGGTGGGGGTCACTCATTGGCACCTTTCCTCAGAAACTTTGGACCATGTTTCCACATCTTCAGTTTCTCGGTCTCAGAGGCCTTTAATCTTCTCGATGCATAGTTAGCTGGGTTGACTTCTGGCCTAACGTGACGGCATTACAGCGGTCTTGACTGTTCTCTGATGACAGCAACACGGTTAGCGACAAAGATCGCAAATCTTCTATGTTCATTGAAGATGTACCTCAGGACTATTAAGGAGTCTGTCCAGAAAATGACACTGTTAATCTCAATGCGACTTTCCAGTTCTCTCTTGATAAAGTCGTTCATCTTGATCAACAAGGTAGTTACGGTCAGTATTAACTACGGCATACAGACACCACTTCTTAGAGGTCTCACTCGTGATTTTCCCATCACAAAACTGTTATGGATTCGTCCTCGTTTGTCCCTTGGATGGATCTGCGAAGTGACGAACTTCAACTCTTTCTGCTTCTCCAATTTCTTGGGGAGCGTACGAGCAGGGAATACTGTAATCTGTAAGGCCTATGAGTCCTTCCCTTCACCCTCGCCATCAGGCGACAAGCGCTTCAGGAAGTTGTTCATTCAATCATACTTCATCCTGTACAATTCTTGATTTATCTCTCTGCCTGGGAGCAGCAGGGGGCAACCGAGGAGATAGTTGCGATCGGCGACAAGACTCCTTTACTGTTCTCCGGTTGAACCTTGTGACTTACGACCGACTTAAATGTGTCTTCCTCGACATTTCAGTGAATTCCTAGAGCTCGATCCATGGATACACTGTCAAACGTTAGATGAAAGTCTTCAATGGCTGGTGCCCGATCTTCAGGAGGAAACGTTCAGAGGACATCCCGGTCATTGGAAATCCACTTTGTTAAAGGAAAACTTCCTCTTGTAAGTAGCTCTGGAAGCTGCTTTGTAGTCTTCACTGCCTGATTGGTTGTTGGGAAGGACTTGAGCAAGTCATCAACATACAAATCTCGCTGGATAGCAACATCTCTAGATAATTCTTCACCTTTGTCAATGGTAGTCTTCCTTAAAGCGTAACCACAAAAACTGGGTGATGAGGTAGCACCAAAGATATGTACTGACATCTGGTAAGTCTTGGGATATTTTTCAAATCTCCATCTAGCCACCACACATAGCATACTTCTGATATCAGCTGCTACAGCTATGCTATGAACTCTAAATGGTAGAATTACGCCCAACAGTGAACTTGGTTCTCCGGTCCTAGCAGCAACGGATCGTGCAATAAAACACCTTCAGTCTTACAAGCACATTCAAATACCACTATTGGCTTATAAGGGTTTCCTTGGGTGCCAAACAGCACCGGTTTAAGGGTTGTAAACTTCCTCATCAGAAACTAGTCAGGAGGATCCTTCTTCTTGTTACTTCTTAATCATGTTCGAGTTTTGTTCATGAAACTTTGAATCCTTTTCTAACTTCTTCAACTAATACAGTCTTTTCGTGGCTGTTGGAAGACTGTCTGGAAGGAGAGTGTGTGTGTGTGTGTGTGTGTGTGTGTGTGTGTGTGTGTGTGTGTATGGGTGTGTGTGTGTGGGGGGGGGGGGGAACTTGAGTTAGTAGTGGCCATTGACAAGTTTTACTGATTCATCCATGGTTTCCTGCACTCTTCGGTCTTTAACTGTCACTAAATTCTGTATTGTACATATGTCCCAACTGCTTGCTCGACATTTTTTCTAGTTCACTTGTGATAAAGTTGGTATGGACTTCCTCAACACCAGGTTCTCTCATCGGCGCATACACAGTCCAACCTAGTGGTGTCTTCACGGCGCAAGGCTGGCCCTTCATTCCTCTCCTCTCTATATCCGTCTTTCACCGTCACTTGTCTTTCATCTATTTCTGGTACACTGATACAGCTGTGATGTGGCCACTGCTTCAACTCTTCATTGCTAGCGAAGTGTCTAGCCGCTAAGGCAGTCTCGCAGTTGTCAAAGCATTGTCAAGGGTAAATTTTGTTTAAACATCCAAAGCGTCTATGTTTAATTAAACTTCACGTCCGGACTACTTCCCTTCATGGTTGACAGTGGTAATTGTGTAGTTAGCGGGTTCACTATCGAGGCCTAACTCTTCCACCAATTCTCTCAGGAAAAGTGTCGCGTCTCATTCACTGTCCAAGAAGGCATAAGCTGTCAGTTGTTATCGCTACTTTCACTGGAACAACTTTAACGTACGTAACCGCCGGGGCGAGTGCTTTGGATTGCTACGACTAAGACTGATTCTTCAGGTGCCATGATGGTAGATGAGCAGACAGCTGGCGTGGTGGTACGTGGACTGCTAACGGCGAAAGAACTTGTTTGGTTCTCAACAACTGCCCCTTGAATGACATCTTTTTATAACACACGACGTTCCCCTCCCGTCTCACTCTCCTGACGATGATTAAGGGTGGGATGCTTCCTGTCACACCTCTGAATCTAGCATGAAAATCATTTCTGGAATGATCTTGAAAAGTGTCCTCCTCCAAGACAACTTCCACAATTTGCTTACAATCTGCAGTTTGTCTTTGTGAGATGCTTTTCTGAAAGCTTCACACTGCCAAATTCTACATTCGGGAAATTTCAAGCTGGTTGACCAGGCATCACTTCGTTTTCTACTGACGTTGCCTGAATTGCCATGACTGTGGTCTTTCCCTGTTTGGGTGTTTCTTATCCTTCTCGCTTATAGTTAGTTGAGACCTCAGCTCTTGCCCGAATCGGTTGATGAGTGCTCTCCTTGTTTCGGAATGAACTTCACGAAATCCTCAAATTTAGTTTGACCCTTGGACTGAATAAGATCTCCTGCCCTGTCCGTCCACCTCCTCTTCAAGCTCTCCTCTGGTAGTTTCTCAATGAGCATAATGGTGTCTTCATTATCCAAACGGCCCATATACCGAGGCCCTTACTCGTTAAAACTCGCTTATCACTTTACCTTTTCCTAGCATTAGGTTGGCAGCATCTCCTTTCTTCAAGCTAATCTCTTGCAGCCATCTCATTTTTTAAAAGGCAGGTTGGTTCAACTTTTGTACTCGCTTCCTTTGATTTTCCCACGCACTGGCCAAGTAGACGGGTAAGTCGTTGTGAGTCATCCTTTACTTGGGATTCGATGTGGTCACGAAAGTTAGCTGAGATATCCGCATACTCTGAAGGATCTCCAGCAAACTTCATCAGTTCTATCTTTAGTATTGATGAGCCTTGTTGATGAGCCAAGCGAAGTCCAGGAATTTGAGTCTGGACATCTTAGTGGCTTTTGCTGAGGCGCTTGATGGATTGACTGCCGTATCATATGCTGAACTGTTTGCGACAGTGTCTGCTCAAGAGAATGGCAAGGCACTGGTAAGTCAGGGACTGCTGATGCTATTGCTTATTAAAAGAAAGTAATGCAATTTGCTTCTCTGGATCCACAGTGTAAGAACTTGTTATCATCTCTGCTACTAAAGATGTTTGGGGTAGGTTCGCTGGCGTTCCTGCAGTAAATTCACTAGCTTCTGCATTCAACGAGATCCTCTGGATCAATGGAGTTTCCTTGGTTATAACAGGGCACTGATGACAGATCACTCATCACTAAAAGATATAACTGACGGGGATAAACGTTATGAATTTCTCCAGTCATTTTCACATCTTGATATGCTCCATAATTCACAGTACGATCACTGATTTCTGGTGGTGCTTCCGGAAAACTCTCCTTTAGGACGGCATTTACTGCTGGCTGATAAGGCATCTCAGTTGTTTGGTCTTCAACTCTAGATAAGGGTATCGGTTCGGTTTCATCCACTCTGCTTTTGAAATCATATAGTTCACTCTCTAACTCCTCTTCCTCCAGGATAAGTGCCATAGTAATTTCATTCTTCTCCAGTTCAACTTCCAACATTTCCATGTTCCTTGACCATTCACCTTTCCTTTTCAATCTTTTCTCTAAAATTTGAAGCTCTTTTTCTTAATCTCTGCTTCTTCCTCTTCCATACGGCGTTCAAGATCTTTTCCAGGGGTTCAAATGCTTAGTTCGGCTTCTTCCAGTATCCTTCTTTTACCGCTGAAACTAAGCTTACTTGATGCTAAACTCTTCCCAGACCTCACCAAGCGACCGGAATTGCGCCCTGATTCACTCTTCGACATGCGTTAAAACTGCGATTTCCATTTGTTCTTGATCGCAACCTTCTCCAGCTAAAGCTTTCTCGTCTTTCCTGTCTTCGAATTGCACCTCGTGGGCATTAAACTTGCGAAAGGTAGTTTCATAACAGCTTCCTTTACATCTTGCTCCATCACCTCATATACTGGATCAATTGGTTTCCTCACCTCTTCTATGTGCCCTTTTCGCCTTCGTTTCAAGTCGACAGCCTTTTCGTCTCGAATCTCGGCTTCGCCGACCATTTTACTCGGTAATTTGTATCTCGAACTTTCAGCAAATTTGCGGAGTTTCGCTGCTTCAGTTTCACAAAGATCCAAACTTCAACAGAAGTTGCTTCGTTCAATGAAATTTCTCCAAATCCAAGCAACGTACATCACGCTCCTTTCCACATATCGTACACACGGCAGGAAAAACTTTGAATGAATGCAGGGACTCTTTTGTCCAGCAGACATAAGACTTCTTTGAGATGCGTTGTTCAATTTCACACAAACGCGAACGATTCACTGCAATAATAACAACACACAAATCTGTTGTCTAACAAAAGCTAATCAAGCTATTTTAAAAGACAAAGAAAGACATGAAAGGACATGAAAGTTCGACACAAATCAATCGACACAAGTTTTTAATGCCTTATTCCGCTCTAAATCCAACAAGTAAAACTAACAGTTTTACTTCAACATACTTCTTTCCTTAGGCGACGTCCTGACGTAAGTCTCGCGATTGGACTCCACATCATGAACGCGACACGAAATGTCCCTTTTTAATACAACGTAAAATTGCGGTATTTAGAGCCGCCATTGTTTCCAGTAATTTGCAAAGCCAAATTTTAACCTTTTTCAATTTTGAATTTGGCCTGTAGTAAGAGTGAAATGTTAGGGGAGACCCTACTTTCTCATTTGTTACTTCTTACCTGGCCGTCCTTTAGTCGCGTCACATTTGGAGTTAGATAGAACTTGATCCCCTCTCCGGCTCCAGGAAGGGTGACGGCTCGAATCAAAAGAACAGTCAACAGGATATACGGAAACGTTGCAGTGAAGTACACAACCTATGTAGAGAAGAAATGTTGCCAAATGATTGGTTCTTTAGGCCTTAGAACCTATCAAGGGGGAAGTATCAAGGGGAATTTAGTGTCATTTTAAAAAACCAAAAAATGTTTTTCTATTAACAGAAACCGAAAATAATGATGCAGTGGCATGATATATTACCACAAAATGTACCAAAACTGTAGATTAATGTCTCTAGTCATAGATGGACTGGGTGAATCACCACCTTAGTGTGTCCCATAGTGTACCATAACTGCAGATGAATGTCTCTAGTCATAGATGGACTGGGTGAATCATCACCCTAGTGTGTCCCGTAGTGTACCAAAACTGTAGATGAGTGTCTCCAGTCATAGACGGACTGGGTGAATCATCACCCTAGTGTGTCCCGTAGTGTACCAAAACTGTAGATGAATGTCTCTATTCATAGACGGACTGGGTGAATCATCACCCTAGTGTGTCCCGTAGTGTACCAAAACTGTAGATGAGTGTCTCCAGTCAGACGGACTGGGTCTGAATGAATTGCAACTTGAAAAAGTTAGCCTATTTTTTTTCAAATTCCCATATTTTCGTCTCCTAAATGGACTAGAACAGACCATAATTTGTTCGTCATTCAAGAATTGATTTTTTTTTCTCTTGGTGTTGTAGTATTATTTTGTAAATAAGTAAAGGTACTGCAGCATGGCTTTCACCAAAAAAGGTCAAAATTCCTGTGATACTTCCCATTTAAGGTGGCTCCACATAGTCATTGCCAGTCTTCCAAATAAAATATTCACGATCTTATTGCTGTCTTTCGAGAGTTTCGCGATACTAGGCATAATATACACATACACGTAGCTTGGGCTTTCTCGTTTACGGAGAAGTCTAATTTGACAGTCTTGTCTCGTTACCATGGCAACCAATGATTAATTTGTTGGGCTTGTTTAAGGCTAGCAAACCTCTCAACAGATTTTCTCGGTTTTTACACGGTAAATTTCATGATTTTTGGTGAAAGAGAAGAAACATTCAGTAAGTCTAATCTAACAACGCCATTAAAAAATCGGTTCATAATTTTCGGCAATTTACTCACTTTTCGTTTTTTACGTTTATTACGTTTGTGTGTGTACAAAAATTGTTGTCCTTTTTTTGTGATCGAGAACCAAGAGAATCCTACCTTTATAAAAATTACCGTGTGGAATGCACGCAATGAACGTTTTAGTTACCATAAAAAACTATTTATTTTCGTGACGTCATCAAAATAAACAATCACGCCATTTCCGTGCCTTTGCCTCGCGCGCCAAAAAAACTATATGGAGCCACCTTAAATGAATGGGAGAGCAATCTCCTCACCTTGCCTGTAGATTTAACTCCTTTAAAAACGCAGAGGTAACAAAGAATCCAAGCCAACAGAAGGCACAAGGCTAGGTCCCAGTTCACAGTTCCGGGTTCATCCAAAGCATTTCCAATCTTTAAAACCCTCAGCCTAAAATTACAAATCAGTATAAATAACGTTTTCATAGACGCACCCACTCGCTTAATTTCTTTTTTACTGTTTGGAAGTTCTTACTTAAATTATGAAGGGGAAATAGTGTAATATGCTTTGTAACGTAACGTACTACGATATTCTTAGTCAATCGAGGTTGCTTTTGGGAATACATTTTCTCTTCCATCTGTTTCCTTAGATCGGTAAGTACGTTGTCGTTACTTTCGGGAATTGCTAGCAAGGTCTCAAAATTAACGTTACTCTCGGGTAGCCATTACTTTCCCGGGGCTATTACTTTCAGAATTCTACGGTATCAACTGAATGATGCGACAACTGATTCCAAAATTGTCCAGACACTCTCACTAAAAACTGCCTTTGCACAAATTGCACAACCTCAATAAATAAAGAGGTCAATTGTTTTTATTCTCATCCTTAGGCCCACTCCTTTCAAAGTTGGTAGGGAAAGGTTTCAAAGTAATTTCGAAATTCAAACAACTTTAATAAAAGAGGAGTGACAGTTCAGCTTCGCGAGTATATTCCAGTGTATGGGTCAAGTTTAACAACAAGCCACGTCGGTACTTACTCCCAATACTCCTGACTTGCAGACGCCTTTGCTGCTTTAGCAATCGCTGTTGGTACTGTTGACATGTTAGTCATGTTTGCCAGCATCGTTGGTAACACCGTTGCATTCACACTGGTGGCATTAGCTATTGTTGCGTTTCCACTTGAACCGCCAACGGCGTTCGCCGCCGTAGTAACGTCGACGCAGTTTGCCGTGTTCCATTCATTTCCACAGCTTGACCAGGGAAGAACAGAAGTGAAGGACGCAAACATGTAGAACAGCGCCCAGCCAAGAATTACAATATAGTAGATATTCAAAAACTGGACTATAATTACACTGGCCCAGCCAATGCCTGCAGATAAAAAGACCATCATTGACCCGTTTAAATTTTCTTTCTGGATTTGAAGCTTAAAGGGGAAGTATCGTGGGGTAGTGATGTCATTTAAAAACCAAAAAATGTTTTTGCATTAACAGAAACCAAGAAAAATAATGTTCCAGTGGTGTGATAAATTACCACAAAATGCACCAAAACTGTAGATGAATGTCTCTAATCATAGACGGACTAGGTCTGAACGAATTGCAACTTGAAAAAAGGTAGCCTAATTTTTTTTTAAACTTCCAAAATTTCCCACTCCAGAAACTATTAGTACCATAATACTTTTTAAAGTGCAGGTTTGGGTGGTGCTTGATGTAAGCCTCATTTTTCCAATTTCTTTTGTTTTCAGCATGAACTGCACGTGCTATGCTTCAACTTCGTGGCAATTTGCATACAGTGTACATTTGAATGCGAACAAACAATGCCACGTCCTAACGTTCCTATATGTACTCTGAATTCCACTCTGCCATTCTAACAAAGGAGACTTGAATAATTACACCCGGTGAGGCTGAGGCTGAGCCTGCGCATAAAAGAGTATAGAACAGCACATATTTTTTTCGTCTTTCAAGAATTGCTTGATTTCGCTCTCTCTGTGTTTTAATACTATTTTATAAGCAAGTAAAGGTATTGTAGCGTTCTGCTAAAGGCAAGTGTTTGTTTATTGCCATGTTTTCGAATTTTCGTGAAATTCAAACAGTTAAAAATATTGGAGACGTAGAGCACACAAAAAAATTATTCTTATTTAGGATTTAGGGCATTTATAGTTTCGGTTTATAAATAGAATGACTTTCAATCAGGTGACACAGTTTTAAAATTTCTCCTTAAAGTTGAGCTATTTTAGTCTTTGCCTTGGAGGCCGATAACAAAATATAATAACCCGTTGTTTGCTATTAAAATAAGAAATTAATCTAGATCCAAGATATAGCTGAGCAAACTACGATGATGTATCTGTGGATTGAAAAAGTAATTGGGCCTCTCGAGTAAATTGCAACTTTTTAACAGCGATGGCAATATTTCTGATTTGTTCTGGTCTCAGCGACATAAAACCAGTACCGACCACGTGAAACTTAAATAAATGGTAAAAAAGATAAAATCTTTATTCTGGATCAAACGAATTACATTTTTATGACTGCTAAGATGAAGGCTTTTAAATAATCCCATATCAGAGGAATTTATTTTTTGAACCAAAATCATCGGTCGGTTCTTACGGAGACAACTCATAAAATTTAAGCTGTACCGATCGAAAAAGAGGAAATCTAGCCAAATGCGGACAGACCCCTGCGACGGCCTAGCGTCCCGTCCGTAATGTCGGTCTCAATGGCTTCGTGCTAAAGAAATAATATGTAAATTTATATAGCGCTTAAACTCTGAAAAATATTCAAAAGCGCTAAGCAACAGATGCAACACAAAAATTTAACTACAGGAAAGATATTACGAAAAAAAATGCCACTGGCCTCGTGAAGGCTATTAAAACTGTGATGCTATAAAGCTAATGGTAGACATTACACTGTTGCATGCAAACCTTGAAAGAGTGGACATATCAACCATGCTGTAATTCCTCCTTGACTCGCTAATTGTCCCAGTGCCACCTCTAAGATTAGGATGGGCACCCCAGCAAAAACAAGACAAATAAGATACGGGATGAGAAAACAACCTGTGAAAAAAAATGGCAAAAAAAGGTTAAAAGCACACAATGCCTTATAGACATAACAGGATACCTAATAACAAAAAGTATTTTGTCAGAATGCTACACGTAAGTCAGGCTGTTTAAACGGCCCTTCGTCAGAAGTAACGTTCCATATTTATCCAACAATGAACCGGAATCTAACACCCCATCGAAAGTTAACTTCAACTTCTTCAATATTCATAATTTTCATAGTTCACCCAAGATAAATAGTTACGTACAAAATGCTTTTTCACTACTCAATAGCAATATAAGAAGCATTCAAGCGAAACTTGGATTAATGCATCGAATAACCAAATCTCAAATATTGATTTACCCGGCTACACGTTTATTTCTCAACCCACTACTCAAAGAGCATGCGGTTTTAGCGTGTATATTACGAATGATATTCAATTTAGTGTGAGCCATGACCTATTGCTCGTGTACAGATGAAAGTGAAATGTTGTGGGTCGAGATTGAAAGTAACCTAGATAGCAATATGCTATGTGGTTTAGTTTACAGACATCCGTCTTCCAATCTTAAAAATTTTCTTAGTAACCTGTATAAAGTTATTGAAAAAATTTATCAGGAAAAGAAACTTTGCCTAATATCTGGTGACTTTAATATTAATCTCTTAAATCATGATACACATCCTCTCACAGAAGACTTCATTTATACTCTAAATTCATTCTTTTTAGAGCCCCATATACTGAAACCAACTAGCATCACTAATCATTCCTCCACATTAATTGATAATATATTCCTTAACTCAATTGAATATCAAACAGTCAGTGGGAATTTACTACGTGACTTAACAGACCAATTACCAAATTTTTAACTCATAAAGAGAAAATTTATAAACGTGATTATTCTAATTATGATGAAGCTCTTCTAAATGAGTTTAGCTCCTTTGATTGGTCCAATTCATTTCTTGGATTAACAGATATTAGTGACATGTTTGACAAGTTTTAATGCAAAGCAAATTATATCATTGATAGGCATTTACCCCTAAAACCACTCCCTCGAAAAGAATCTAAGTTTCAAACTAAACCTTGGATAACGTCCGGTCTAAAGGCATCAATCTATAACAAAAACAGGTTATACAAGCACTACCTAAAAACAAGAACTCACTATAGTCACTTCAAATTTAAGACTTATCGAAATAAATTAAAGTAAGACCAATTATTACAAAGAATACTTTACGGTTAATAAGACAAAAACAAAACAAATCTGGAAAGGAATTAATCAGCTTATTAGTTTGAAGTCGCGAGATCCTGCCTCACGTAACAAGTTAATAATAGATGGGCGTGAGATAAAAAAATAATAAAGACATTGCCAATCAATCGAATAACTTTTTCTCCAATGTTGGAAAAGATTTAACCTCGGCTATACCTAAATCAGATCTCTCTTTTAATTTTTACTTGGAAAAAACCTCAGGCCTCCAGTTTATTTTTATCCCCTACTAATTCAATTGAGATTGAGAATATAATCACCAGTCTAAATTCTGCCAAGGCATGTGGTCCTTTTAGTATTCCAACCTATTTACTCAAGCTCTTGAAGGGAGTTTTATCTATCCCCCTTGAACGGCTTTTTAATCATTCATTTTCTACTGGTACAGTTCCCGACCAGTTCAAAGAAGCTAAAGTAATTCCAATCCACAAAAAAGGATCTAGTTCTATAGTTCATAATTATAGACCTATCTCCTTGCTATCCAAATGTAATAAAATAATTGAGAAATTAATGTATAGTAGAATTATAAGCTACCTTGAGTAATTATCTATATTATATAATAACCAGTTTGGTTTTAGGTTTTAGATCAAAGCTTTCAACCACTCAAGCTCTCCTTCTCTTGGCTGATAAGATTGAAAATTCAATTGATAAGGGCACTTATTCCTGTGGCATTTTCTTAGATCTTTGCAAAGCTTTTGATACTGTTGACCACACAATTCTGTTAGCAAAGCTGGATTATTATGGCATCAGGGGAATTGCAAATCATTGGTTTGCATCTTATTTATAATATAATATATATATAGTTAGCCTTAGCCTAACAGCGTTACCCTTTGAAGAACCTCTGAACAAGCTAAACTAAGATGAAACTTAACTTAGGTGAAAGGTCGGAAGCACAAGAATTAAGATTGACGACCGGGCTATTTTTCAATTTTAGCAATTCTGAAAAGCAGTATTACCCGACGTCTGCACAGTACATTTAGACCGTACAAAAGTTCACAAGAACAACTTTTTCTCCGTCTAGAATAACTGTTACGACTATTTTCCGAATAAAATACAGTTGTTGCTTGTCAAAAAATGCCCGAGAAACTGATTTGGAAATCAAAATTGCAAAAATACACAAACATATTTGCATAAGGCGACGCGAGTATAAAATCTAAGTTTTGTTTTGTTTACATAAAATCGCTTTTCAATCTATGTAATGAATGAACTTTATTCAAATCTCCATTGGTTTACGCGTACCATTTATATAGCGCATCGAGGCCGAGCCGTGTCTTCTATGAAATTCAAGAAATTAATACAACTGAATTTAAGCTACACGTTTATAAACAATTATCGAAAACTAACGAGAACAAAAACAAAAAGTCAATCTCAGATTGAAATCAAGATAAATTCCCATCGAAAAATGTAATTTGTTTTACCTTTAAGTCCCTCCGGCGACTACTGTACTTGGAAATTCTTTAAATCTCCGCTTTGGGGCTGAAATCCGTAAAACGAACCCATCTCTTCGCATTGCTAAAAACGTATATAGTTCCTGGAAGCAAGATTTTATCCCGGAAAGCTCTTATTTTTCCACTAAAGCGGCTTCTGGGTACCCTTAATTAGTATCCAGTCTTGAGTAGCAAACCGCAAAAAAAAAAAAATGTTGGGTGATAACGACTTTCATTCTCCGCTAAAACACAGCAAAAAATCCTGCAACGGCTGAAGTGTTTACCGAGCTGACGGCTGTGTAGCCGCGCGAAAAACAAAGCCTCAAAGATCCCGGATGTTTCGTGGCGTCACACGCGCATGTTTTGCGACGTCATACGCGCCAGCGAACTAGCCAAACGCGTACGGCGGGCGTTCGGCGGGCACACAACGCGCCCGCGAAACATTCCGCTACCCATGACCATGAAAAATGACGGGCATAGGTTCTATGAGTATGGTGCTCCGCCGCTCCTTCGGCCCCTGGGCTCCGCTAATATATGGTGTGCCACAGGGTTCAGTGCTGGGCCCACTTCTATTTCTCTTATATGTAAATGACATGCCTAAATGCTCTAGTATTTTAGAATTTCACCTTTTCTTGAACGCAGATTTTAGGCATCGTTGTTTACGAATGGTAATTAAATTTGACAATTCGTCAGGGGGGACCGAATTGACTTTACAGTATGCTTGACATACAATTGGCGAGTGCTCACAAACAATGGCTCCATTGGAGCATATATGCCTGAGAACTACACCCCAGGCTATGGTGTTACCCCCCTGACGAATTGTCAAATTTCATTACCATTCATAAACAACGAAGCCTAAACTCTGCGTGCAAGACCATAGCGCGAATGCCGCAGTTTCGACAAGTTGTTTATCAACCAGGAAAACACTTAGAGTGACCAAAACCGGTTCGTAAGTTGTACCAATACTACCAGTTTCTTGTCGTTATATGTTTTAAGAGCAAAATAATATATAACCTCGGTAAAATTAAGAGGAGAACAATATTACATATTTAGCGCGTTTTCGCCATGTGTGTTGGTCAAAAGATTGAGTCAGTAAATTTCAATGGTTTGTAACATTCGCAATCGAACTTGCTGTAAGGTGTAACGCACGCCTATACAACATGTTCTTGGTGTTGGGTGTCCATGATTATTATTTTTTGAGGCGCAATAAATATTTATTTCACCTCGGGTGGAAATAAGCACCTAAGTTGACGGCATTTCTGTTGCAGCGTTTCTGTTCCGACGAATTTTTTGTAACTTGGCCACATTCTAGACTATATCAAAGGAAGTCGATTCGTAAAATTTGAGCCAAATAAAACGGACCAATTTTTTTCTAGGAGGGCCTCGATATGAAATGAGGGGTTTGCGCAAATCCAGATTTTGGCTCCTGTATTTATTTCGAAGTAAATCGGTTCATATTTATTAATCCATGCTTCATTCAACTAAGAGATACAAAAATAATTGTTGCAATAGAGTAAAAATAAAAGAAAACAAGACCAAACGTTTGCGGTTGGGAAATTGTATCGAGGTCACAGATGAGCGCATTTTGCATTTCGAGCGAGTCACCTTAAATGCTAAATTGCAAATGGTGGGCAAGTGGTTATATGCATGCTAACAAACTATCCTTGACCATTGAAAAAACTAGCTTTGTGGTATTTCATTCTCCTCAAAGAAGAATAACTCACGAGATGAAATTCGATCAGTATCTCTGATATGTCTGTTAAATGAGAAAATCAAGTTAAATACTTAGTCTCATTATTGATGCTAAAATGAACTGGAAAGCACACATGAATTAACCAAGAAAATTTCTAGAGGTATTGGAGTCCTCTCTAAAAATGAGATATTATGTCAACAATGTAGGTATACTAAAACAATTGTATTATTCACTTATTTACCCGTTCCTAACCTATGGATTATCTGTCTGGGTCAATACCCACAGTACTATCCTTAGGCCTTTATCAATCCTACAATCAATCCACTTTTTAAGGAACTTGAGATTCTTAAGCTAACTGATCTGGTAATCTTTCATAATACACTGTTTATGTACCAGTATCATAACAATTTACTTCCATCATCTTTTAATAACTATTTCCAGACAGTATCAAGACATTCATACAATACCCGGCTTACTTCCAAATCAACATATTACATTAATTCAATCAAAACAAACTCAACATTTTCAACATTCAACAATTCAACATTCGCTTAGCAAGTGCAAAAGTTTGTAATCAAGTAGACGAAAGTATAAAACACCTCCCCCTCAGTAATTTCAAAAATAAAATCAAACTAAACATCTTGCAGACTTACAGCTATTTGTTCCTTTTTGGTTTTCTTTCCTAACTAATTAATTATTTTTTTTAGTTAATTTAATTTAATTAAATATGATATATATACCATTACCTTTATAAGCTTTACTACAAACCTATAGCTCCCATTAATAAAAAAATAATATTATTTATTGTTACTCTGCTCGATTAGCTTTTTACTTATTCTTGGTAATATTACCTATTTTTGTTTATAATTCTATAGTCAATTTGTAAAAAAATGTTCTTTGTAAAGTATGGTTATAAAGTGTGTGTTGGACAAGTCTATTACAAAGGTTTTGAAATTTCAACATTGATTGATTGGTTGATTGATTGATTGATTGATTGATTGATTGATAACAATTTACCCCGTTTCACCTTTGCAGTTAGTCGTTAACCTAGTTTACGATCCGGGCAGGAATTTTAAAAGCTAAACAATGAAACCTTATAATTTTGTAAACATTGTATGGATGGCATGACCATATGTATATAAAGACAAGTCATTTACAAATGTTTTGAAATTTCAACAATACATGTAACTCACAATGCAACCCGGTTCACCTTTGCATTACAGCCATGCTCCGTCACGCGTGACCAGTATTTTTGAAAATTAGAATGGATTTTTCAAATTTACGCGTCGGTTTTGTAAATTAATTCCAAGATTCGGAATTCCCGTAAGAATTTTACCGCATTTTCGGAAACAAAGAGCAACAAAGTATCATTTTATTTGAAATGTTACATATCCGAACAATATTTGTTTTTTTATGCGCGTAGCGAAGTTATTTTTCAGTTAACTCGTGACTTTCAAAGTGTTTTCCAGAGAGATCTTCAAGGTTTCATTCAAATCTCGGACGTTACAAAGAAATATTCAAATGTTCATTTCAGTCTTGTGATTACTGGTCACGCGTGACGGAGCATGGCTGTAATTGTTTAACTTTTTCAAGACGCAGGCAGAAATTATGTAGCTGATTACTAAAACATATTACTTATAGCAGATAACAAAATAATAAACATTCATTTATACTGAACTTGAAAATAATAAAAACTTTGTGGATGACTTTTTCAGGACTGCTCGACCATGACGTTTTCTCTTGATTAGAGACCTTGTAAATATTAAAGACAAGTCTGTTACAAATGTTTTGGAATTTCAACATTAAATCACAATAGACCTTAGGCCCCGTCCACACGTATCCGGATATTTTTGAATCCGCAACTTTTTTGTTGCGGATTGGCTTTCCGTCCACACGTATCCGGCGAATTCGGGCAAATACGATTCGAATACGCCACGTGTGGACGCAAATATTTTCTAATCCGTAACAAAAAAGTTGCGGATTCAAAAATATCCGGATACGTGTGGACGGGGCCTTATTCGCTTGGGCGTAATGTTTACCCAATACAAACCTCTTGGGAGTTAAATTCTTTGTCTGAACGACATCCATATTAATGTGTCTTCTCAAGCGTTAACGGAAAAGAAAGAAATAATACCCGGGGGAATGACACGTGGTCTCTAATGGGTAAACAAATACGCCCAAGCGAATAAGGTCTATTCACCCCGTTTCACTTGTTTAACAAGTTAGCTATCCAGGCAGAAATTTTGGAAGCTGAATACCTAAACAGATTACTTAAAGCCGATAAGAAAATAATAAATATTCGTATCCTGAACTTGAAAACAATGAAACTTGTAATTAAATATCCATTGTGGGTGATTTTTTCGAACAAAAACATAATATATGATGACATCTTTTGTTTATCAGAGTGACAGTGTTTGAGCCATTTTAAGTATGCAAATGCAACAATTATACGCTGATGCTGCAGATGAATGTTGATCAAGTCCCGTTATTGAAAAAAAAAACAACAACCTCGAAGTTAATATTTTAGTAGCGTGCGAACCGGGTTTGAATTGATTAATTTAACTTTCTATTTGTCAAATCCCGTTATTGACAAAACATAAAACTGCTTAAACACTTCACTTAAGTAGATAATAAAATAATAAATATTCATTTGTACTGAACTTCAAAACTATGACAACCTTACACAAATTAAATATTGTTTGTGGATGACTTTTTCGACCATGACCTTTTCTGTCGATTTCTCATGCTTTCGTCGCCAGTGAAACCAGGTTTTAATAGATACTGCAAAAGAAACATCGTTTCCGGTTTCTGCAGTGTGCTGCTGTCAAAAACGCTTCTAAAAGTATTTACACTGAACAAAGCTTGTTTGTCCGATGTCTGACTACTGATGAATATAAATGCCGGTTTAATCCGCAATGATTTATTCAATAATACTGGCCTACATCAGTATGTCGAGGGATGTTGAGGGCATTTCAAACGTTTTACTTTCTCCTACTTTTCAATATCATCTTGAACATGTCAAAATAATGCCGTGTGATTATATGCAAATAAACAAAAATATCGACAATGGGCGGCATACATGAGTTGTATACACCGAATATTACTAATTATTAATTTAGCAACAGCTACAAACTTAACATCGTTTTACTACGTTTTTTGTATCGCTGATAACTTTTCTCGACACAGTCAATTGTAACTCACTCTTAACGGAAGAAAAAAACGTCGAACGAGTGATCTAGAAAGATACCGACCACGCGGTTAAAAATACGTGTAAATTAGATTTTGTTTGATCAGATCCTACGAAGACAAAAGTCGCTTTCTTCTTACCGAGATTAAAATACACTCTCCGTAGACACTTGTGCACCTTCCTTATTTAACCATTTCGATAACTATCGTGAATGCCCTACGGTGATCTTGAAGGTTAACCGTCTAAACAGCTGAAAGGCTTGATTTCACCGTTGGTTCGAAAATTCGCTGAAAGTTCAGCGTGTTCAAATGCCTTACAAAAGTGTCCACTTATCGTTTACTATCTGTTTATTTTGCCCTCTTAACGGATACGCGTTACTCGGTACGAATTCAAGTAAGGTCACATAACTGTGATATCGTCCACGCTACGCCGTGTTGGTTGCTTTATACACTCACCTCCTCCATTTTTATAACAGAGATAGGGAAACCGCCAGATATTACCCAGTCCAACAGAGAAGCCTATCAGTGCTAAAACAAAGTCGAGAGTGTTGGTCCAGGTTTCGCGCTCCTTGAGATCATTGCTTCCCATCGTGCGTTCTCTTTCTGTCACAATATAGAAAATACGGTGTCACAAAGTTGGCACTTAACGATCGTAATGACATGCAAAATTAATACGGTAAGACAATGCCTCGTTTCCAGTATTATGAGGTGGTGGGAATTGTTCGCCGTTTTTCTATAGTATTATTTCTTTCAGCATGTTAGTTCGTTGGAAGGGTTTGCGACGGCAAGCTAGCTATTTCACAGCCCCGCACCAACTATCTAAAAAACTGCTTCAGCTATAGTGCGGTGCTGTGGAATAGCCTACCTGTCAAACTGCTGCAAGCACCAACTCCCACTGGCTTCAAATCCGTCCGCAGCGTTTTTTTTTTTTTGATAACTCTGAATATCACCTTTTTTATTTAGTAACAACTGCTTTCAATGCGTATGTTGTGGTCCAAATTTTTCTTTGGTTTTTCAAACCAGTTTGTTTTCTGTTTTCCTTCGTCTCAAGATTATGGTAATGATCTGACACAAAGGAAAATAAAAATTAAAATGGTTCGAAAATTTTCAAACCAAAGAAAAATTTGAACCACAAATGTCTACGGGTTTCCTGGATAATTATATTACACGGCATTCATGGAAAGCAGGCATATTCATGATCATATTTATTTATTTATTTAATTAGCAGTCCTAGCATCGCAGTAACAGTATTTTCTAGTTATATTTTATGACAAGTAACTTAGGCCACTGTCATTTGAAAAGGCTTGAGGGTGAAACTGTTCACTGGTTTTCTGGGTCATGGCTCATGTACGACGACCTGACTGACGTCATAAAACCTAATACAATACAATATAACCTAACACTACCTAACACAATACATCACAATACAGTCGTCGTACACGAGCCATGACCTGCTTTTCTGTTTTATAAATTCCATCGACACGTTAGTTGGTTGGAACACTAGAGATGAAAGTTAAGAAAAGAAAAGCGGGATGAAATTGTTCACTGGTTTTCTGTATTATAATTTCCTTAAACATGTTCCTGAGTTCGATGAATGGAAAGCTACAGGTAAATTTCAAGACGCTTGTAAAAGCGGCGATGAAACTGTTCACCGGTTTTCTCATAATTAGTCGAGGGTATGGTTATAAAACATTGAAGACTTGAATGACGATAACAAAGGAGTATACATATTTTGTTTTTTGATCACATGCTATGACTAAATAATTTAATAGCAACATTTCTACTGGTTGCTGAACAAAGTTCAAAGTCTGTTGTGGTTGTGTTCAGCCGAAAAACACTAACAAAAATATAGAACAAAGAAAATTATCATATTTCATAACCACTGCACTTTATGAACTATGGTTTTCTGTTGTATAAAATCCTTCGGGATGTTAGTTCATTGGAATAAGACGCTGGAGTGGATTTATTCGTATGTTATTTTGTTGAATAACGAGCCTGTTAGCTCGTATATTAAAGTTTGGAATGAAATTTAAAGTTTTTGATTAAGATGCTAATGACGAGACGCAACGATGTCTATCTGGAAGTACCTCCAAGGAGGGGTTGTTAACCACGAATTCCTATCATATTTAAATCTCGCTTCAAAAAAGAATCAAAATGCCTGGAAAGCCATAGGCGTTAAAATCCGCCGCTTTATGTCAATAGTCATTATGTTCCTGAAACACACAGTTGATATTTTAAAGGTATAAACATGTGGGCCAAACAACGTCTGATTCCACGGCGGCGAGTTCCTGCGAACAATCCCCGGCGCCAGTTCCCTGGCTCCAGAGGTCCGTTCTCTAAATATCAAGAGTGAAATAAAACGTATTAACAGATAGAAGAACTCGCCGCTTGCAGCCCGGTTTTCACCAAAAAAAGGTAAAATAAAACCTCTGGCACTCAGGGTACGGCGCCAGGTACACAACCTACACATACCACTGTGGATTAAAAGTTGACAACAGGACAGAAAATGTTTTTGTTTTGGCGTCACATTTTATCAATAAATCTTCGAAGAAGGTACTATGTACATATACGCTAATTTGTTGTTTAAAGACGATTGTTTGTGGTCTGTTTATGTTTTGAATATTCTGAAAAGTAACTCGTTGTAAAAAGGAATAAAATTACACACTTTGGCTGCCACGAAATACAATAATTTTGTTCCCAAAGGAAATAAGGATAATATTGCCCAATAGATACAGCCAGATTTTCTGACTTTTCCCAGTTTTTCAAGGTTTGTAACTGAGTAATAAAAATCAATTCGTCACCGCGTCATGACACTTCACGTCGCCCTGTCACACTTTTTTTCAAATGAACCCGAGATTTACTTTATTTGCACATCAGTACACCTTTACTCATTCGCTTTCAGAGCATAGAGTTTTTAAACCTACCTTAGTACTGTTCAAGAGACGTGTAGCCGAAGAGAAGAAATAATTTTATCATGTTTGCTCTATAACGGTCTAAAAAGCTTAATTTTGTCTTTATTACGCGAGTCCAGCACCAAAAATACTCTTCAATAGATTTATCTGATTGAACCTCTCCGAAATCTCCGAAGTGAGTGATAGGCACACACGGATTGATTTCATATGTCATATATTTTTTAGTTAAAATTAAATAAATGTATTTAATTAATAACTCGAAGTGTAACTCGAACTCTAACTCGAACTCGAACTCGAACTCGAACTCGAATCCAAACTCGAGGGCTCCTTACTCCCGTCCATCATACACAAGAGACTAATGGAAATATCTAGTTGTCTTTATCTTCGTTTAAATATTTTTGTCATAACAACTTCTTGCAAATCTGTCGCGTTATTTACATTTGATTGCTTTTCAAGCCAGCATACCACGCAGCTCTTAACAACTTCCAATTTCATTGGATCTGGGTATCACGCAGCTCTATTGTTTTCAGGGCTTGGGTCCATTGTTGTGTTGTTTGTTCTATAGTTTTGTCAGCAAATCAGAGAAGACCTTGTAAGAGCTGCTTATGCCTCTTTCAAGCAAGGAATAGTCAAATAAGGGGAAAAAGGCAGCAAATTCTCATCGTGAAAACGATTACTTAACCATTCATTACTTTAGCTTTCAAAAGAAAAATGCGTTAAATTGTTTCAATGAGTAACTGTCTTTGAAACAAAATTATGGCTATCTTTCAATGTTGATGAACCACGTGCTTTTATAATGTTAATGTAAACACGGTTTCATTCCGAAGTAAATTATTCAAGATTTCTTTCGTCGCAGATTGCTCTTGGCTTAAAGTAATAAAAAATTAATGTTAAAATCGAAATGCTAATGCAGGTGTATGCATTTATAAATTTACAACAATGAGCGAAGATCACTCAGTGAACCGAAATCGAAAGAAAACTAAAAACCCCCACAATATTACGTCCTTGAACAACTTACACATTGATGACGATGATTCGTGATTTCAAGTGGCAAATAAATCGCATAACGCAACAAGTGTGATTAATTTACGGAACACGATGAGTTTTTATAGCATTTATAAAATGGAAGACGTGAAGTAGCAAACTTTGATAAAGTCCAAGCCGGTAGAGTAGCACGCGTGACGTGACGTGAGGCTTGCGTTCTCTTATTTTATGAAATATAAAGGTTGATATGTGAACTTCAACAGTCGTTTCAAGCAAGACCAATTTTAAGTTCAAACGAAATAAAATTGTTAAGCTAAACTAACCTTGCATTCCTTGTTTGATATTCGACATTAGTTTTGTCCTTTGACCGCTATTTCCTGTTTTATTCAAAAACACGGAACGAAGTGGCAAGGCGACAGAGGCAAGAATCAATCCACGATGAATAAATTAAACATCTTCACTAAAATCGAAATAAATCTCGAAAAACGAAATCACTGACCTTCAGAACTCCACATTTTCAAGGTCTAAATCTCTTTTTTCTTGCTGCCATTTCTGTGGCACCACACAGTCCGTCGAAGGCGTGAAAAACGAGGGAAATTACAAACACATTTCTATTAAATTTTCTTTCTCTGTGGATACCAGATGGAATGGGATATTACTATTCATGAGACAATTTTCAAACACACTCACCTCTGGGGAAAGTACATATCGTGTCCAAATCTACCTTTGTGTTAGAAAATTGCCTCATGAATAATAATATCTCATGAATAGTAAAATTATCGGAGATAGATGTGTTTGTAAAATAACAGAACGCAAGCACAGCCACGCGTCACGTCACGCATGTGACGCGGTCAAGCCCAAATCATACCTTTCAGAAGGACATCGGACAACTTATTGAGACTTGTATAACGGAGTAACTGGTTAGCTTTCAGTTGAGGTTGGGGGTAGCAGTTTATAGAGTTAAATTTAGGACTAAGCAACTCGAGAAGCTACAATATAAGACATAATTAGTAATACTTGGAACACTTCACGAAAAGTCCAGATTTGACAGTTCAGAAATGTAGTCGGACAACTTATTGAGACTTATATAACGGAGTAACTGGTTAGCTTTCAGTTGAGGTTGGGGGTAGCAGTTTATAGAGTTAAATTTAGGACTAAGCAACTCGAGAAGCTACAATATAAGACATACTTAGTAATACTTGGAACACCACGAAAAGTCCAGATTTGACAGTTCAGAAATGTAGTCACATGCGGGCCCTCTCCTCTCAACAACAACAACAACAACAACAACAACAACAACGTTTATTCGCACTGTAAAGTTACAAAGATGTATACGTAATATATAAATTAAAAATAGATACAGTAGCTGGTTACCCAAAATAACTAAAAAGCTGAACTAGTTGGGTAACCATCATTTATTAATTAAGAAATATATACATTCGAGTCAGAAAAGTGGCTTAACATAGATTAACTAAATTTAATGTACACACAAATAGAAGTAAGGAATACAGAACAAATATACACGTATAAAATGAATTAAAATAAATAAATAATAAGTAATAAATAATAAATAAAAAAAGAAACTGTATAGAAATAGCAAAAAATAGCACAAAATATCAATTAATAGTAAATGTTGCGTCCGCATAAATTTTATTAGACTCTAGCATCTTGAACATCAACATTGAAGGGGAAAGAAGGGAAGAAAGCGGACACCGTTCCAACAAATGTGACCGATATTGATAGACATAATTACTTGGAACACTTCACGAAAAGTCCAGATTTGACAGTTCAGGAATGTAGTCTCATGCGGGCCCTCTCCTCTCTCCGCAATGTTGCGTCCGCATAAATTTTATTTGACTAGCATTTTGAACATCAACATTAAAGGGGAAAAAAGGGAAGAAAGCGGACACCGTTCCAACAAATGTGACCGATATTGTAGGTGGTACGGTAGGCTATGTAAGCTTAAACCTAGCTGAGGTCACAGGTTCAATCCTGAGTGGGGATTTTTACACTTAACAATTTATTGAAAAGTCTCAATAAGGTGTCCGACGTCCTTCTGGATATGATTTAGGCACAACCATGTGACGCTAGGTGCTTGGACTGCCTATGACCAACAGGTCAGCATTAGATTCCATCCACCCACACCACCTCAGACACTTACTGAGACTTATATAACGTAATGTCGACACGTATAATTTTATTTTCAATAAATTTTTAAGTGTAAAAAAGAACATCTAAAATCACCACTCAGGATTGAACCTGTGACCTCAACTTGGCTAAGACTTACATAACCTACCGTACTAGAGTACCACCTAGCTTCTCGGGTTGTTTAGGCCTAAATGTAACTTTATAAACTAACTCTAACCTCAAATGAAAGCCAACCAGTTACTCCGTTATAATATGTATAGATAGGTTGAGCCTAACAGCGTCGCTCTCTGAACAGAAAGCCGATGATAAGCTCAACTAAGGTGAAAGGTCAGAAGCACAAGAATTAAGATTGACGACCGGGCTATTTTTCAATTTTAGCAATTCTCAAAAACAGTAAGCTTATTACGTGACTGTTTGCACAGTACATTTAGACTGCACAAAACTTCACAAAACAACTTTTTGTCGGTCTGAAATACTGACTAGTTTGACTAACTTCCGAATAAAATTCACCTGTTGCGTATCAAAAAAAGCCCGAGAAACTGATTTGGAAATTACACAAACATATACACCAAGTAAACAATTTTCGTATTCTCGGTATTGAACTGGAACTAGCTTGCAATGGAGGCTCATGCGGGGGAATATCATTAAAAATATTTGCATGTGAAAAGATTCCCCCGCATGAGCCTCGACTGCACGCTAGTTCCAGTTCAATACCGAGAATACGAATATCGTCTATTGAAGAAACGTCGGGTGAAAAGCATAAACCATGAACGATGCGACCAAAGGTTTACTGAGAAGTTGGAAAATTTCATTTTCGTCTGTGACAGAATAAGTTGGTATAAAGTGTTAAACGGCTGCTGGTTTTCTTTTTCTGAAACGGATGAGAATCATAACCAGTTAAACGTTTTTGTCTAAAGCGGTGAATAGACCCTTATTTTTATTAATTTATTACACATATACATTATATTAACACAGGATGCATAAATCATGCTCTTAAAACATCTTGATTATCAAGAAATAGAATATTACTAGCTTGCCAATGCTGCCTACCCAGAATCCCATTCGGTCTCATCGTTCATGGTTTATGCTTTTCACGAGTCAACGTTTCTTCAATTTGGTGTATGCGTATAAAGGCGACGCAAGTGGAGATACAACTGAATTTAAAGGGCTACTACGATCAAATTTTTGATTTTCATTTTTTTACATTTTCGTGGTTGCGAATGGGAGAAAGTGACGTAAAAGACTCAAACATACCTCACGGGTTGAAATTATAATGATAATAAGTATTAAAAATCACGCGAAAAGCAACAAAAACTTTGGACTTGTTCTTCGTGAATTTTCTATGCTGATTGTCATTATAATTTCAACCCGTGAGGTATGTTTGAGTCTTTTACGTCACTTTCTTCCATTCGCAACCAAGCCTTGGAACAAGGTTTTTTAATGGCGGCCGTAAATTCTCGGAAATAAATGTTAAAGTTAAAGGACTTCTGGTGTTCGTAATGAATTGAAATTTGGCAAGATGAGTAAGAAAGTCTAATAGTACACGAAAATGTAAAAAAATGAAAATCAAAAATTTGATCGTAGTAGCACATTAAACTACACGTTTTATAAACAATTCTCCAAAACTAACTAGAACACAAAGAAAAAGTCAATCACAGATTGATATCAACATAAATTCCCATCGAAAAAATGTAATCTGTTTTACAGTTTAAGTCCCTGGACTACTGTACTTGGAAAAACTTTAAATCTCCGCTTCTTTGGTTCTGAAATCCGTAAAACGAACATCTTCCCGTATTGATAAAAACGTATGAATTTCCTCGAAGCAAGATTTTATCCCTGAAAGCTCTTCTTTTTCCACTAAAGTGGCTTCTGAGTATTCCTTAATTAGTATCCCTGTCTTGAGTAGCAAACCGCGAAAAAATGTTGGGTAATAACGACTTTAATTCTCCGCTGAACACAGCAAATGATCCTGCAACTAAAGTTTTTACCGAGCTGACGGCTATGTAGCCGCGCGAAAAACATACGAGAAGTCATACGTGAATGTTTTGCGACGTCATACGCGCCCGCGAATTAGCCCTGCCCAACGGACACACATGTACACACGCGGGTCCGCGAAACATGCCGCTAGACCATGAAAAATGACGGGCATAGGTTCTATGAGTATGGGACTACGCAGCGGGCCTTAGGCCCGCGAGAGCTCCGCTATAAGTCTCAATAAGGCGTCCGAGGTGGTGTTGATGGATGGAATCTCATGCTGACCTTCACGGTCCACTTCACACGACAAATTAAAGTTGGCAAGGTTGAGTTGTCAATCTCCAGTTGACGTGTGAACGTTAGCGATAAATACAATTGCTCTCTTCTAAATCACAGTGAAACACCCCACAAAACACACACATCCCTTGGGTGTGGCTCGCTCCAAGCCAAGCGTTCGTTTATTGTACTAGGATAAGTAAAATACTACTGACAGCATATAAACAAAACCCACCTACCCGAAAGAGTAACTGAAAGCACGTCAAAAATAGCAAAAGGTAACTGAAATGGGGTTGTGGAACAACAGCTGGGTGAAAAACCTCTCCGTACGTCCACTCGCTCCTAAGAGGAAAACCCCGGGCCAGCTGAACCCCAAATCGCGGTCCCCCGGGCAAGACCAACTGATAACAAAAGTCAATATCCACGAGAAAACCTAAATACCTAAAGCTTTTGAAACGGACAATTGCGAAGCTAAGGAGTCTTTGACATAGCCATCTTTGGCAGAATCACTTGACCAGCGGCCGTGACGCTTAAAAAGACGATCCGAAACACCGGCATTTGCGGCAGCGGTAGCCCCGCCGCTCCTAAGACTGCAAGTTCCAAAACGTGAAATATCAGGCACAATGCCTCTAAACGCCTCGAAAACTAATTCTCTAAGCCTGGTATAGCTAAGCCCTTTAGCCCTAGGCTTGTAATCATATTTGGTCTTGGATAACTGGCAAAAGAGAGGACTGTCGTGACTAAGCTTGGCCTTATCTAAATAGCGACTCAATAGAGTAACAGGACAAATAGCTTTCTCTGAAGCAGCTACAACGACCCATGCACCGTCCCTATATTGGTCGGTTTTACTAGATTCAATAAATATCTGTAACATTTCACTATCGACCTTAACATCTGAGCGCACTAGTTTCGCGGGTTCGTCAAATCTAAGAAAGGCCGTGAAGGCCATCACACAAATAACAACGGAACGAATATCGTATAGGGAAGCCATAGAATCGGCTTTAGCATTAACTAATTGTTCCAATTGAGAAACAATAATTGCTCCTTCTTGGAAGTGTGGTGGGCCAAAGAACGCTGCGCACCATCAAGAACATTCTTCACCAAAGGGTGCTCTGAGGGAGATGGCTCGCCAGCCAAATGGTGTATCCAAGCAATGCTATGTACCGCAGAGTCTATCGGAGAGGCCGTCTTCGCATTAGACATTAGGTGGTGCAGGTAAAGAACGAAGTGGTAAGGAAACGCAGGAAAAGCTGGCAGGTCATGATCACGGACCCAAAGTTTCCATCTGGCATAGGCTGCGGAGTACTTGGAAGTTGTACTTGAAGCTCTGCCCGCCAATGCCATATCCGGAAGGGAATTAGCAAGTGCTGTTAAATCGTCGTTTCCCGGAGGAATAGCAACTTGAAGATCTCTCCACATTGCTGACTTGAAAACATCTACAAAATATAATGAAAAAAAAAGAGAACAGGCACCGCCAAAAAAATCAAAACAAACCAAAATACCATCCAAAAAAATAAAACTAAACACGAACGTAGGGAAGCGAGACCGAGATGAAAGACCTACTCTTTCGCGCCTCTATATATACACCCGCCAAATACCCCACATACCAGCGCACACACCTAAACAAAGATACCGATGAGAGCATATTTTCCTGCTAATTCCGCAGTCAAACGCAGGAAAATACCAATGTCTATTCTTGCCAACTTTTTTGAGTTGGCAAACCCGCATTTGGCATGAGGACGTTTGCTGCGACTTTTGTCTTTAGTATGTGCAATTTCGTTTCACAGGATCCTCTCTCTTCTCCCCACGAGAAAAAAGAACCCGAGAACAAGGTTGAGCTTTGTGGAAGTTTGTCGTGTGAATACACGAGATAAGCAATTGTTTGGAGTTTGTCAACAAGATTGTTTGTGGTCCTCTCAGGGTATACAAAATATAATACTACATTTGTATAACTGCAATTGCTGTAACTGACAACGAACCCCAATTTTTGTCTTTCGCTAAATAAAATCTCCTGTTTGTCCTGATTACTTGTGCGAAAAAATTTGGAGTTAGGTGCTTCTGCCCCATTACCGAGCATTTGTGGGAGCTGGGTACGAACTTTTCTGTGACGTCATCGAAGGAGACCATTTGCCGCGTTCTCAGGGATATCACCGCGAAGCGACAACGGAGAAGTCATTTTAACGCGAATGGTACTCAAAAGCCAAAAAAAATCGATTTTGTAAACTCCGATGCCTTTTATGTGTTTGCCCACAGTTCCTTTGCTCTTGGCATCATGAAAATCAATCTCCTTCGATGACGTCACAAGACGTCCAAGCAAAACTCGGACCCATTCTTCCCATTGCTCGGTACTGGCCGAAAGAACCGCCAAAATTTGAAACTCTAAAAACCATAAAAAATCAAGGAAAAATGCTACGGTAAAAAAAATTCGCACAGGTTATCAGGACAATTAGGAGATTTCGTTTGGTGGAAAACATTATTGGGGGTTAGTTGCACTTTAAAACAAAGTTTTAATATCCACTTAGAATATTCTTAGGATTTAATTTCAATTTAAATACAGTAAACAAGCAACATACAAGGCAACATACAAGGCTGCATAGAAGGGAGGTCTCGATGATGCAGCAGAAAGGACAAAACAACAACAGAAACGAGACAACAGTTCAATAAAGATAGACAGCGGTAACCCTTTTGATTTTATTACTGGGGTCAATAGGCAATATTCGTATTCACGGTATTGAACTGGAACTAGCGTGCAGTCGAGGCTCATGCGGGGAAATCTTTTCATATGCAAATATTTAATTATATTTAATATTTAATGATATTTCCCCGCATACGAGGTTGCGTTCGATTGACCCTATTCCGGATATATTCCGAATATATTCCGGATTATTCCAGAATAGCCATTCCGTCCGTAGGTCAATAAAACGCTTATTCCATTTCTGGAATAAATTTAATAAATAAATTCCTTGTAAAATGGACATTCTCTCCTTTCGTTTCCCCTTTTTTATGGTCTTCACATTTCCGGAAAGCAAGAGTAGGAACTTTCCACTTCCCCTCGCACTGGTCAGGCCGTGGTATTAAAAGATCCATACTCCTCTCGCATCCTCGTAGCAATCAATTCCTGGACTCGTTTTCTTTTGCAATTGACGTTTTGAAACATCTCTTTCATTTCTTCGTACACGGAAATGAGAAGCATTTCATCCCGACTCCAGGAGTATCCATTTTTGAGTAACAATTCATTTTCTTCGCACATGGTCGCCGCGGTAGCCATGTTAGGTCTAAGGGTGGCAAGCCAATGGTGTGAGACCTTCTAAGAGCTGCGACATCACCCCATTTTGTTTGTTGTTTTGAAAAAGGTGACGTCATTATTCTGGATTATTCCAAGCATTCTGCACATTTCATGTATTCTGAAATCGGAATAGCGACTCAATTGAACGGGCATTCGGGGTTATTCCGTTTATTCTTATTCCGGAATAAGGTCAACTCAACGCACCCTTAATAAAACTTTTACAGCTATTCTTTTCAACCTCCGAAACAATGGCTACACTTGTGAATTACACTTGTAAAAGTTTTATTTAATTGACCCCTGGATGCTAAATAATAACAAGAAGCTATACACAGCTTGAACTCTACAGCCCCCGAAATGATCCCGATCCCGAAATGATCCCCGACCCCGAAATGGTCCCCAAATCGACCCCGAAATGATCCCCATTTTTTTTCACACTGACCCCGAGATGATCCCCAAGTAATTTTTGGAATGGAATGGCCTTCCATCCAGAGAGAGCTGGAATGAATAAAATAAAGGCAGTTAAGGAAATTTTGATTCTCGTTATATGCAGTATTCACTTATTTATTCATTATGATTCTCTTTTAAAGTATCGTAACATTGTCCCACAAAACCTCGCTCTCGATAAAACTCTAGCTCTGGGTCTGAAATCAGATAAATTGAAACATAAAAATTGTATTAACTTCCTTTTCTTACTGGATAGATTCTTTATTTGGATCTGCAGATATAAGGGGAATCTCCCATTTATAGAAAGCTTTAAAGCTTATCTTAAATTATTCTTGGCTTTCACTTACGTCATATCAAAATTCAGAAGCATTAAAAAACAGATTTCGATTCCAAAATGTTTATGGAATTGTAGACAGTTTAAAACTACACATCTGGGCCAAATTTTGAACTGCCAGAGCATTTCGTTCAAGAGTTATAGGCGAACGAATATTAGACATTTTTAGTGAAAATGTATGGAGTGGCCATGTTGGGGTACCAAATTGGTTCCCCAACATGGCGGCCAAAACTTCAAAGTCATAATTACGCAAAAAATCTCATCGCAAAAGATTGGATTCACTATAAGTTACATTAAATCGGCTTATAAACATCTATAATGCAAAAATAACTTTCAACTGGTTCAATTTTGTTTATTTTCCCGGCTTATCTGAAATAGCGTGACGAATTGAGTGACACATTTAAAACCTTTACAAATCGGAAGCAAAACATCGTTAAAACCCGAAACTTTTTGTGAAGGATTGTAACACTGGTATCTACATGCCATGTTAGAAACAGCTTTGCAGGATGTAAAGTTTAGATTTTTTAATTTTTATGACGTCATGTGCAAACCAAGAATACAAAAAAGATTTTGAACCACTATCCCTAGAGTAACTCTGATTGTTTCTCTCGCACGTTTTGTTTCTTTTGTTTTGTTTTCTTTTTTCAGCAAAGACGTATCTTTTCTTTTTCACTGGCCAATCTTCGTTTGAGGCTCCTTAACTGTTCTACAATCACACTTGCTACCTCTTTCTTATAATTGGTAGTTTTTTGTTTTTTCTTTGTAATTTTTTTTTTTGCTTTTCTGCTGTTTGTAGTTGCCGATATTACTTTTGTGTGTGTGTATGTGTTCGTAAGCTAAAGGTACGTAAAGCTAAGGGTAATATAGTAACATGTAAGTAAATAATATGACGTAATTTAGCTTTAATTTGTAAGTAGTTTTTCATTTTAGTTCAATAAAAAACAAAAAAAAAAACTTCTTTAATATTCGTGGCCATCAAACAAAACTGGTGACATTGGTCGTTGAATGCGTTGAAATTAAAACGTTGGTTTTGTTGATGCAGTCATCGTACAGCCAAATTCGTTGTATCGCGATGCGCGAAATGCAACTTCGAAAGTTTTCTGTTCCGTCAATCATCTCAGTGGGATTCGAACCTGGGTTACTACGGCCACAACGCAGTGTCTTAACCACTAGCCCATCAAAGCGGTGAATACTAGAACTGGATAAAACTAAGGGGGTGTTTACATGGGAAAACTCGCACCGGCGCGAGTTTCATACCGGAATGACTTCGTGATTTCGTATCGCGTTTACATGATGACTGGGTCATTTCATACCATGTTTACATGAAAAAACTGAATCAAGCGATTTCATTGGACTCGATGGTTTGACCTTTCCAATATCAGTTTCTCATTTTTCTCCAAGAGACTTCTGGATGTGCTCCCACAAAAGAACTTTGTCAGAATCTCATTCTATACCTTTGCCAAGTTTTTAACGTTTATAATTTCGTACTGCTAGAAGCAACGCGTCAGTTTTTTCATCATCCCACGTCCAACGTGTTGAAGCTGACGAAGCCATCTTGGATAACAAAAATTACGCATGCGCTACCCTTTCCAGTGTATCTGCAAACCGATTTCACACCGAAAAGAATGGTCGTTTCACGTTTACATGATACCGTTGCGAAATCTCCTACCGGAGTGAAATTCTCGCCCCGGTGCGACAACCGGGGTGAACTCACGCCGGGGCGACTCGCGCCAGAATGACATTTTGTGGTGGTATCATGTAAACAAATGTAGAGCCATAAGAGGGAACCGGAGTGAACTCGCCCCGGCGCGAAAGTCGCCCCGGTGTCATGTATAAACACCCCCTAATATTAAAGAGGGTTTCGAAACATTCAAGTTCATAATCATCCGCTAAATCTCAATGAAATTGCGCAGTATAAAAAACGCTTTTTAATTTACTAAAATCCACAATGTTCTTGTTGCCACCACATCTCTAGATTCTATTTTTCATTATATTAATTTTTTCCCTTTCACTAAACTAAATTTGCAGGAGAAATTAACACCTCGGGCATAACCAAAGCAAATCTTTTTGTCAACAAAAGTGGTTTTTATTTGCAACCACTCAAATTCACGCACAGCACAGTCAAATGATAAGAAAATCCAACTTAATGATGGAACCGATCGTCTTCTTCCTTGAAATACTTATAAAGTTTGGTTATATCAATCAATAAAGCCGAGTTTGCACTATTACATTTAACATCCAATAAATTAACTTGTTGGATTCGAGGCTGTTTTCGGAAATCCTTGATCATTTTTTTATTTTTGATAAAGTAACCAGATAACCAAAGCAAAGTCCAAACGAATAACAACAAGCAATATACGTACCCGTTTTATAATTTTCCAACTTTACTCGAAAGAAAAGTAACTGGACTGCGACTGTTTTAAGCGGTAACGAATGAACGTTCAATTGATTATGAATACAGGTTAGGAACGAATTAACAATGCTTTTCTTGAAGTTAAGGACTGTTTGAATGTGTAGCGCAATTCAAAATGACACCCAGAAAATGAATACGACACACCGAATAAGTAACGAATAAGTAACGAAGCATTAAATAGAAAAACTGCCTTTTTTATTAAAATTACAAATCTAGTTTCACACTAACAAGAAATAACAAATAAAAACTATTTTCATATCATAAAACATAAAACATTTGTAGAATTGAACTATATACATTTGTAGAAAAACTACCTTTAATTATCAAAATTACAAATCTAGTTTCACACTAACAAGAAATATATAAAAAAGATTTTCATATCATAAAACATAAAACATTTGTAGAATTGAACTATATACATCTGTAGAAAAAACTGTCTTTAATTATTATTAAAATTACAAATCTAGTTTCACACTAACACAGTCTTTAATTTTTGAAATTACAAATCTAGTTTCACACTAAAAAAAATACATAAAAACTAGAAAAGAAAAAATAAGAAAAAAATATTTACATGCAATAAAACATTTGACGAATTGAAAACTAAAACTGGAAATGAAAAGAAAACTACACATTTCATTCAGGTAAAAAAAATTAAAAAGAAAATAATTTGTTTTTGTTTTTTTATTCAATAGGTTTACATAAGTAATCGTTTACAAGTGCACTACTTATTCTCCGACATCTTCTACACGGTCGCTGGTAGCGTCCTCTGTTTTGTGCCCTGCATTCTACTGAAGTTCTCATCTTTTCGGCGATTTGCATTTTCTGAAATAACGTGAGTGGCCTGTAAAAATAGTTACAGGCCACACACGTCAACTCTGTCTCCCGGCCTGGATATAGTACACTGCAATTCTGAGAAAACAAAATAAATTAATCGCTCGGTTAAATAAACCATTTCACTTGAGCGTGTGTTATAGAAAACTCGATTGATACTTTAATATCAAAAGAAAACCTCGACAAGGATGAGTATAATATACCTGTTTACATTCCTCAATGAAGTCATCCAGGCTAATCATTTGGTCTATACTCCATGGCAACGGTAGTTCAGTTCTACAGTGTGGACACCCGGAGGTACTTGGTAATAAGGTTTTCCTCCAGGCGTCCAGGCACCCATCGTGTCGCGGTTTGTCGCAACAAGGCAGCTTTGTCATATTGAATCCCTCCATACATATCATACATTCCTCCAAAGTCTGTAAAGAAGAAAAAAGTCATTGTACTTTCTATCACATTTGTATAAATATTTTAAATTCTTAAACTTTAAGAAATCATTGTATGCGGTATTCAAAAAGAAAGGTTTTCTTTGATTGAATAGAATTGCGATAATTTGCATCCAAGTCAGATCGAATAAAGGTTTTAACTTTAACTCACAACCTTCTGATACACTCAAAGAAATACTTTTTCACTTAAGTCAAACGAAGAACGAAGTTAATCAAGTTTAGCAGAATGCAAAAACTTAGTGCGGGATTCTGGTTTTAACTTTTACCTTCAGATCGAAAATTTATTGAATTTTTTTTGGCGTCAAAATAAAGTTTACAGAATGAACTTTCATCCAAAAAAAATTATCGAAAAATACTGAAAATTGACGAAGAATTGACGGTATAACTTTTGTGGGCGGAATTTGTTTATAAAGCGATATGTTTTTCTAAGCGCTGGTTTCTCAAAGTTAATTTTTCGCTTGTAGGGGACACTTTAAAGAGCTACAACTCAAAGGAAATTTGTTCGATTTTCTTGAAATTTGGACAGAAGCTAGGTTAACATATAATCAACAAAAAAGTGTCAGCAAATTTCTTTTTTAGGAAAACTTTTTCTTCAAGAGCTATTTCCGTGCGATCACTCCAATTTTTTTCTCTCTTTTTCTAAAATATTCTGTAACTTTTCACTGCAATTGAACACGTTTCGTGTCCGAAAAACCGAGAACAAATCAAATAAGCAAAATACAATAATCGCTTTGAGTTACAGCGTTTTAAAGCTGATTCGGACGTTCGAATTTAGACGTCGTAAAAAATTCGACAATTCATTTTATTACCAAATGGTTTCCATATTTAGATAACCAGCTCTAAGCTTTAATTTGATATCTGGGTTTAGGTATATTAAGCGTAATCTTAAGACGCTAGAGCTGTTATACTGCAGACACCCCCGAAGGTACACGGTAACTTAATCAAGTTTAGCAGAATGAAAACACTTAGTGCGGGATTCTGGTTTTAACTTCAACTCGAAACCTAATGATCCACTCAAAGAAAAACTTTTACGCTTTAGTCAAACGAGGAACAAAGTTAATCAAGTTTAGCAGAATGCAAAAACTTAGCGCGGGATTCTATTCACTTAAACACTACGCGAAACTAATCAAGTAACTTAAGCGCGGTTTACTTTGAACACACATTTTGAATTTATATGCGCGAGGCAATAATTTGCTTCCAAGTCAGACCGAATTATGGTTTTAACTTTCACTCGCAACCTAATGTTAACTAAAGAGTAAAGTATTTCTTACATTGTATCTGTAATGCAGTTGGGTTGTGAGTTATATTCCAAAACGCCATTCGTTTTTATCGCGCTTGGTCAAAGAAAAAAAAACCCGCTAAGTAAGGCAGCGCTCAACTCGATTAGCTTCGCTCGTTGTTTGACTTAAGCGTAAAGTTAGAAACGGTACCGCCAATGCACAAAACAATAACAAACGGTTCAACACACATGAAAACCACAAACTTCGACAAGTAAAATTTTCATCGTAGCGCAAACCAAACAAATTGATAGAAATGCAACAAGAACTTTATCACAACGAATCAAACAACTTTAGTAACTGGAAACCAGAACTTTTCGCGTCGGCGCGCTAGTAAACTTACAAAGCATTTTTTCAAATGGAACCGCCAGCGCACAAAACTTTGATAAACGGCTTAGCATATAAGAAAACTTTGAGAAACGAATTTCTTTAGCTCGCAAAGATATTGAACGAAAACTAGAATCGCACGATGCGCTAGTAAAACTTTTACCGTCGGCGCGCTAGTAAACTTTCAAAGCATTTTTTCAAATGGAACCGTCAGCGCACAAAACTTTGAAAAACGAATTTCTTTAGCTCGCAAAGAATTGAACGAAAACCAGAATCGCACGATGTGCTAGTAAAACTTTTAGCGTCGGCGCGCTAGTAAACTTTTAAAGCATTTTTTCAAATGGAACCGTCAGCACACAAAACTTTGACAAACGGTTTAACACATAAGAAAACTTCGAGAAACGAATTTCTTTAGCTGACAAAGAATTGAACAAAAGCCTATACAGTGAGAACATATTTAACTTCAATCGGGCTAAAATCTTTGAGCAACAAGAATTGATTGTTAGCGGAGCTCTCGCCGGGCCGAAGGCCCGGCTGCGCAGCTCCATACTCATAGAACCAGAGAACCATAGAACCCATGGCCGTCATTTTTCATGGTCATGGCTAGCGGAATGTTTCGCGGGCGCGTTGTCACACCGCCGCCGACCGCCGTCGCCGTCGCTTAGGGCTAACTTGCAGGCGCGTAGACCGTCGCAAAACATGCGCGTATGACGCCACCCAACAACATTGCAATTTCACGTCATCTGGGAAAACACTGATGTGTTTAGCGGAGAAAACCGTTTAAATTAAAGTCGTTATTCTCCTGAATTTTTTAGCGGTTTGCTTCTCAAGACAGGGATACTAATTAAAGGATATTCAGAAGCCGCTATAGTGGAAATAGAAGAGCTTTCAGAGATAAAATCTTGCTTCGAGGATGGGAGCAATGCGGGAAGATGTTTGTCACTTCGGGTTTCAGAACTGAAGAAGCGGAGATTTAAACAATTTCCAAGCAGTGGAGGGACTTATAAAAGGTAAAACAGAATACATTTTTCGATGGGAATTTATGTTGATATCAATCTGTGATTGACTTTTTTGTGTTCTCGCTAGTTTTCGGGAGAATTGTTTATAACGCGCTCAATTAAATTCAGTTGTTTTGATTTCTTTCATCGGAGACATCTCGGCCTCGAATCATGAGCTCTTAATGGTTCGCGTTTGCTTTTAAACATAAACTTATGGAGATTTGAATGAAATTTTTCGAAAGAAGATTGTGTTGTCCATTTTTATGTGTTTGTTCATTCATTACATAGATTGGAAAGCGATTTTATGTAAACAAAACAAGACTTAAATTTTCTGTGTATTGTGTATTTTTGCAATTTTGATTTCCAAATCAGTTTCTCGGGCAATTTTTGACAAACAAAAACTGTATTTTATTCGGAAAGTAGTCGTTCTAGTTATTCTAGACAGAGAAAAGTTGTTTTGTGAACTTTTCTACGGTCTAAATGTACTGTGTAGACTGTCGGGTAATACTGTTTTTTTGAGAATTGCTAAAATTGAAAATAGCCCGTTCGTCAATCTTAATTCTTGTGCTTCCGACCTTTCACCTTGGTTTAGTTTCACCTTGGCTAAGCTTGTTCCTTTTCTCCGGCTCATTTCGATTTTTACCGTAATTTGTACTTGCAAGAACCTGTTAATTTAACAGTCCAAACCGAATTTTTGAACAAACTTGAAAACAGATTAAGTGAGAGCGAAATTTTATCCTGCGAAGGATTTTTATCTTTGGCTGAAATTACCCACGCAATGCGTGGACTTTCTTCAGGGAAAACCCCCGGTTCAGACGGATTACCTCAAGAATTTTACGCTAAATTCCGCTATTCTGTTCGAAATTATAAATTTAGTTTGGAAAATAATTCTCTCAGTGATTCAATGCAAGGAATATGATAAGAAAAACCTCGAAAATTGGTGGCCCGGCCATTTCGCTACTCGATGTTCATTACAAAATTTGTTCAAAAGCTCTTACAAACAAACTTTCAAAAGTGTTACCCTCGATTATTTCAAGAAGATCAAACTTGTTTCCTCCCAGGTAGGACGATTTTTGAAAATGTAATTCTCTTGCGTGACCCTCTAGATTATATAAATATTACCAATGAAACTGGTATCTTGCTGAATATCTACATTATACTGTCTAGCAAATATGAAAATTATAGTTAATGGTTTTTTGACTAAAGAAATTCCACTCGACTGGGGGGTGAAGCAGGGAGATCCCCAGTCTCCACTTTTGTACATTTTATGCGCAGACGTTTTGGCTACCAGTATAAGAAAGGATGATACTATTGAAGGTTTTCTCCTTCCAGAAGCCTGAGGAAAGCGTTTTAAAATTCGCCAATATGCGGATAACTCCACATGTTTTGTAAACGACATTTTTTCTTTAGACAAATTGTTTATCTTACTTCACAAATACGAGACAGGTACAAGGACTAAATTAAATGTGGCAAAGAGTACTTAAGCCATGTAGTTAGGAGCTTGGTGCTCACGTCCGGACACTCCTTATGGCCTGACGTGGGTGTCAAGAATGCGAATCTTGGGTGTCTGGTTTAGCAATAGTACTGCAAATGTGGAACCAGATAACTGTTTACCAGGCCTTTCCAAGCTACATTAAAATTTGAACCTGTGGAAGGGTGTGGGGTGTTTTCACTCCCACCCTATCGGCACTACTCAATACTATGTTTATAGTTAATGTTAAGACTATTTTCTTTTACCTAATGGACTTCTGCTGTCGACGAGAATGACATGCGAGCACGCTTTTTCATTAAGACCATACTTTATGGTATATGGGTTTTTTGAAATAAAGCAACTTTTCACAATAGCACCGAGAACTCTCGGGCCACTGTAAGGGACATAAGGAATGACATCACAACACAGTTGCAAATTGACTGAGGGGGGGGGGGGGGGGGGGAGGGGGGTACTTTGCAAATTTTTGGGCGGGGGTGTGCTGCTGGGACTCTGAGACCCTTAACCTATACTAGACCATTTTAGCTGCATTTTGCAACCATATTCTAGACTAAACACCGCAAATTCCTACCCTATCCTAGACCTTTTCTAGACTCGCTATTTTGCAGAAACTCATTCACTATCACAGTCTAAGATACTACGGGTCCGTAAAAATGTCATACAGCACACCTTACCGATTATTAAATGTCATTTGCCAGTAAACCTCGTCTAGACTAAATTCTTCATGCAACTGATCAGTTTCGTAGAAAATGATACCCTATTCTAGAACAAAAACCTCTGATTACTATACCCTATCCCAGACTAAACTGCCTGAAAACCATACCCTTCACAGCGGCACATACCTATATAGCTCATAATTATATGGGAGTACCACCCCCCCACCCCACTGCAAACAGAAATTTTCTGCTATGTGGTGTCATCCGAATATTTGTGAAATACAACAGTCAAAGCTTGTGACTCTAATAATTTAGCTACTGGCAACTCATCATTCATTACCAGAAATGATTAAAGTAATCATGTGCAAACCAGAAAGGACTTTAAAGTGGACCAAACGACCGGAAATGAACTTTATAAATAATCCCTTATGGACTAGACTTTCAAGTGACTGTAAACCGGAACTGACCTTGTATTATTGTAACCGGAAATGACTAGCTTTAACTCAGGATGCCTTGTAACCGGAAATGACTAGCCTCTCAGGATAATATTGTAAACTTTAGGGATTTGTTATTGATAAATAAAACATTTTAAAAGGAAAAAACACAGTTGTGTTTAGCGGAGAAAACGGTTTGCAAAATCGTTTTTTCCTGCTTTTTTTTCGCGGTTTGCTACTCGAGAGAGGTTTCACATTTCTCAAACAGTGAGCTTTTGTGGAATTTGTGCAGTCTAAATGTTCTGTGCAGACGGTCTCGTAATAACCTTGCTGTTTTTGAGAATTGCTAAAATTGAAAAATAGCCTGTTCATCAATCTTAATTCTAATTTTTCTTGTGCTTCCGACCTTTCACCTAAGTTAAGCTTATCATCATCGTTTCTGTTCAGAGAGCTCCGCTGTTAGGCTAAGCCTATCTATATATATTAGAAAACTTCCGCGCACAAAACTAGCGTGAGAAAATTTAAGGTGGCTCTGAACCCCACCTACAGAATTTTTTTTAACTTTGCCAAAAGTTGCATCTTATCCTACTGATCAAATTTCGACAATAAAAATTGGGGTTCACCGAGTCATTTTTGATCTTTAATCGCAAAGAAAATCAAAACTACGTTGGTCCACAACCTCCTATTGAAAACTATGACCCAGACAGCATGAAAATCGAAGATGATGAAAATGAACACGAGGAGTTTGTGGCTTGGTATAAAGCATTAGAATTGGCTGAATGTGTTTGACTTCGCGCATGAAATGGAATATTGTCGCAGCGATGTGGACATTTTGCGAAGATGTTGCCTCAAGTTTAAACAATTCATGGAAGAAACCTGCAATCTCGACCCTTTCAAGTATTGTGTCACTATTGCCAGTGCATGCAACCGTGTGTTCCGTCAAGAATTTTTAGAAAAAAAAACCATTGGTCTCATACCTCCTCAAGGGTATCAACCTGCTCGCAAATACTCTTTCTTGGCTTTGCAATGGTTGTCTTGGATTCACCATCAGACCAACAACCGAATTCTACACGCTCTGAACGGTGGAGAACAAAGGATCGAAGGACATTACGTTGACGGTTATGATCCAGAGAACAGAGTCATTTACTAATTCATGGGCTGCCTGTGGCATGGTTGCAACAAATGCTATCTGCCTGACACAATGAACCCTGTGAACGATACAAGTATGAACGATACAAGTACGAAAGATCTTCTGGAAGGGACCACCCGCAAAATAGAGCGTTTCAAGAAGCTTGGTTATCAAGTGGAAATAAAATGAAAATGTGAATTCAACCGAGAGCTCGCCACTAATCCAGAGATGAAAGCCTTTGTCTAAACGTTGAAGTTTGACACACCCTTAGCACCCCGCGATGCTTTCTTCGGTGGAAGAACCAATGCCGTGTGTCTCTTCAAAGAGGTTGCTAAAGATGAAAAAATCCACTTCGTGGACTTCACATCCCTGTATCCTTGGACGAATAAATACTGTGAAGTACCTATCGATCATCCAGAAATTCTCACAAGTGAAACATTAACCAACCGTTCGCCTGTTGAATTCTTTGGCCTTATCAAATGTACCATTTTTCCACCCTCCTTCCTATTCCATCCTGTTCTTCCGTATCGTGCTCAAAGCAAACCGATGTTCCCCTTGTGCAGAACATGTACAGCAATCACCGTGTGAACACAACAACAAAGAGCGCATGCTGTCTGGGATTTGGTTTTCCATTGAGATTGATAAAGCTTTGGAGCTGGGGTATCGTGTTGTTCGACTGATCGAAGTTTGGCATTTCCCTGAGAAATCATCCAACCTCTTTTCAAGGTATGTTGATACATTCCTTAAAGTCAAGCAGGAAGCAAGTGGTTGGCCGAAGTGATGTGTGACTGAGGAATAGAAACTACGATACATACGAGAATATGAACAGAACGAAGGCATCAAACTGGATCAAGATAAAATCAAGAAAAATCCTGGTCTAAGTTCATTGGCCAAATTAATGCTAAACAGTTTCTGGGGAAAATTTGGTCAACACGACAACATACCACAGGTGGAGTTTGTCAAAGATCCGGAACGCTTCTTTCAACTCCTTACATGCCAATCCACACAGGTTAAAAAATATTCAATTCGTTAACGATGAATGTGTAGAGGTGTCCTACACAATGGGAGATGGTTTCGTATCTACCTCTGACAAAACCAATCTTGTGATTGCTGCCTTCACGACCGCGCATGCCAGACTAAAACTCTATTCTGTCCTTGAACGTCTACAAACAAGAGTGCTTTATTTTGACACCAATTCTGTCATCTTTACAAGCCAGCCTGATGAATGGATGCCCCCAATGGGTGATTATCTGGGAGAACTAACCAATGAACTTAAAGGTGATGACTATATTACTACTTTTGTCTCTGGGGGACCGAAAAATTATGCCTATCAAACCAAAAATGAAAAAACGTGGTTCTCAAAAACTCAACTTCAACACCATGTGTGCCCAAGTGTGTAACCCAGATGAAGAGGAGATCGTCATTGAGAATCCTCACTTTATCAGACGAGCCGCCAAAGCAAAAACAATTCACACTGTCAAGTTGGAAAACAAATACTATCTCGTCTACGACAAGGGGGTGGTTCATGGTTTCACAACATAAGGGGAGGTCGGAGGCTATCTGAAGCTCAAACTGTATCGAGCTGTAAACATGAACAGGTTGTATTTCTACCTGGTTCATGTTTGTGCCCAACTCTCTTTCTCACAGTGCGCATTCTGCACTATATCACGTGACCATTGGCCAGATATTCTCAAGCACATTGAACCGATGAATTATGGCCGCTTGTTGGTTTTTTATGCTTACATGAATCAAAGTAACGTCACACTGGCTGAACAATACGGATTTCATCAAACATTGCGTGTGAGGTATTCAGCGCATTGCCCTTCCACCAGGTGGATGTTTTGGCAGATTATAAAAGGCATATGGACAAACGTTTCTCATCAGTTGTTTTGAAACCATCGGAGGTGTCACAAGTCGTCTGTGTGGAAGTTCATCGCCTACCTTTAAGTGATATATGTCAGAGGATGCGTTGTTTAGTTGCATGTTGCGGCAGCGAAGTACACATCGATTTTAGAGATGCTCCAGAAGAGCAGGAAGCGGATAACCAAGAAGAAGACCATCAATCAGACAAATCGTCTATTAGAGAAACTGTATTAATCGTACTTCAGCTTTAGGCGGCGTAGAAAAGTTGTATCGTGCTGTTCGTCAATAAGGAATAAAACGTTCGCAAGTACTTCATTGGTTACAATCACAACCAGGCTACACCCTTCACAAGCCTGCACGAAAACACTTTCGTCGCAATGAAGTTTTTGTCAATGGTCTTGATGAACAGTGGCAGGCTGATTTGGCAGATCTGTCAAGTTTAAGCCGATGGAATCGCGGATACAAATACTTATTGACTTGCATCGATGTCTTATGGAAATATGCATGGGTAGTGCCGTTGAAGACCAAAACGGGAACGGCTTTGGTGGTTGCATTCAAGAAAATATTTCGACAAGGACGTAAACATGAGAGATTGCAAACAGATGCTGGTACCGAATTCCTGAACAAAACCTTTCAAACGTTTCTCAAGAAAGAAGGGGTTCGTCATTTCGTGACATACGAGACGAAAGCTCAGACTGTAGAGCGTTACAACAGAACTATGAAACAGTTGTAATGGAGGCTGTTTACCACCACCAGTTCTTACCATTATTTGGACAAATTGGACAGTTTGGTCAATGAAAATTATAATCAGTGTGTTCACCTTAGCATCAAGATGAAGCCTGCGGATGTAAACGTGTTCAACGCGCAAGATGTCTGGAGAACCTTATATGGTAATCAATCAGCCACAAAAAAGTATAAATTCCAAGTGGGACATCAGGTTAAAATCAGTAAGCATAAATGTATCTTTGACAAAGGTTACTTACCATCTTGGACAGAAGAAATATTTACAATTGCAAAGAGACTTCCTCGAGATCCACCTGTGTATCGTTTAAAGGAAGATTGGATCCAAGTCACTTTTTACGAACAAGAGTTACAGAAAGTGATCGAGAAGCCTGATCATTTGTTTCGCATCGAAAACGTTTTAAAGTATCGCGGAAAAGGTGTCCACAAAGAGGCGTTGGTCCATTGGAAAGGTTGGCCCAAGAAATACGACAGTTGGATTCCCTTTAAACAGTTGGTGTCCCTGCAACAAGCAGGATTCAAGATGATGATTTTTACGTCATGCTTCCAAGTAATGCAAACACGAATTTGTTCCCACCCAATTCAGAATCATACTACCGTGTTGCACTACCTCGACAAATTCATTTGAAAGACGAGGAAGACTGGGAGGTTGGACTTCATCACGTTATCTATCCATTCTCGTGGTTCGAAGTTCCCCACGAATGCAATCACCCTCACGTCATGTTCCGAAGTTTTGGTACGAAAAAGGTAGACGATATGACGTTACCTGTGGGAAGATATCGAACAGCTTTAGATATTGTAGAAGGATTATTACAGTGCATGAACAATCCAAGCAATCCCTGGTACTTTAACCTTGCTGTTGATGACGAGTGGAACATTACTCTCACATCACATGACGTTTGGATGATGGTTACAGTACCAATTGCTCAAGCCTTAGGATGGATAACCAATGACAAGACAATTCGAAGCTATGGTCTGTATGGTTTAAAGGTTCAAGACAGTTTGAAATCAACCCCTGATTACGAGTACGAATGGTGTACACTGCCACTACATTCATCTATAACCTTTCCTGGCACCTTCGTAATCCCTTTAACCGTTTCTCTCTGTCGCTGCAAACACAGAGTCGTGCAAGTACAATTATTATTGTTATTAAGGTTACAGTGTACCTTCAGATCGAAAATTTATTGAAAATTTTTTTTTGGCGTTTAAATAAAGTTTACAGAATAAACTTTCATCCAAAAAAAAAAGTATCGAAAAATAGTGAAAATTGACCGAGAAATGACGGTGTAACTTTTGTGGGCGGAGTTTGTTTATTAAGCGATATGTTTTTTTAAGCGCCGTTTTCTCAAAGTTAATTTTTCGCTTGTTGTGGACACTTTAAAGAGCTACAACTCAAAGGGAATTTGTTCGATTTTCCTTAAATTTGGACAGAAGCTAGGCTAACATATAATCAACAAAAACGTGTCGGCGAATTTCTTAATTCCGAAAACTTTTTCGTCAAGAGGCATTTCCGTGCGATCATTCCAATTTTTTTTCTCCCCTTTTCGAAAATATTCTGAAACTTTTCACTGCAATTGAATATGGAAAATCGCCGACACGTTTTTTTAGCGCTTCGTGTCCGGAAACCCGAGAACAAATCAAATTAGCAAAATATAATAATCGCTTTGAGTTATAGCGTTTTAAAGCTGATTCGGACGTTCGAATTTAGACGTCGTAAAAAATTCGACAATTCATTTTATTACCAAATGATTTCCATATTTAGATAGTCAGCTCTATAAGCTTTAATTTGATATCTGGGTTTAGGTATATTAAATGTAATCTTAAGACGCTAGAGCTGTTATGCTGGAGACACCCCCGAAGGTACACTGTAACCTTAAATATTATCAAAATTATCTTTAATTCTTCCAGACTTACAGGGAATGTATTTTGACATGGTCGTCATTTAGTCACAACATTCCTTCCTACTGAGATATCTAATCAAGTTTTTTTGGAACAACAAATATATTTGTATCGAATCTCGTTCAGTCTATAACCAAAAGCTGATCAAGTCCGGATTCATAACGATTCGTGACCTCGTTGACTCGAATGGCGCTCTAAGAGAAATCAGGGAACCACTACGCTCAACTCTTTCACCTGTCGACCATTTCCTGCTTTTTTAGTCTAGCTAATGCCCTTCCGAAAGAATGGCGCAGAGTGTTAAAAACGAATGAGACAGCAAATCGAAATCTGGGTCTAAAAAGAGAGGTTCTTTTACCACTGGAGATGCTGAAGTTGGAATGGTTGGTGTACCCCTGTGTGATGTATTCAACATTGATAAGTTACTGTTGGATGGATTGGAAATCAAAATCAAGATAGATCTAAACAGCAATGAATTTGTTCTGATGTGTGGTGAAGATGCCAACGATTGCAAGTTACAAATTGTGTCAAGCACGCTCCGTGTACGTACTGTTCATGTGGCAGAAGGCACTAAATTGGCTTACGTAAACACCATGACGGGTCAGAAAGCGCTTCCTGCGATCTACACACTAACAAGAACCCCTACGCATGCTAGGATCATCCCCAGAGGTGTATTAAATCACCCAGAGACCGACCTATTCAATGGTCTCATCCCCCAATGCATCATATTTGGAATGGTGCGGAACGATGCCTACAATGGTAACTTGGGGAGGAACCCATTTAACTTCCAGCTGTTTGATCTGAATGCTGTTCGTCTAACAGTTAATGGAGAAGAAATGCCTTACTCAGGCATCGACCTGATAGGTGGCAAGAAAACCCATGGCTACAATACACTTTTCTCAGGCAGTGGTGATATAGACATTGACAGAGAAGAATGGGAGCAGGGGTATGGTTTATTTCACTTGGACACAACACCAGCAGGAAGTGGCCATCTGGATCATTTGATTCCTCATCGCAGCGGAAATGTCAACTTGTATTTAAAATTTGGCACTGAGACCCCTGCAGTTCTCAATTTAATTGTGTACGCAGAATTCCAGAATCATTTGGAGATTGATCGTAACAGACGCGTGGTGTACGACCTGTCTCAAGGCGCTTAAAAGATGCATACCACCTACGAATTATGGCAAGCTGCTTTACAAGATCATGTCCTGGCACCTATCATGAGAGGCGTATATCCCAATGACAAGGTACCCACCATCAACACCTTTCCATCCTGCCTGATTGCGAATACAGACCCTCATGATCTACCTGGAACACATTGGGTTGCAATGTACTTTGTGTCGCCTTATGAAAGTGAATTCTTCGACAGTTATGGTTTCCCTCCTGAGACGTATGACATGGATGGAAATTTGTTACAAGATGATACATATTACAATGACAAACCGCTCCAGGGACTAAGATCAGACACATGTGGAGATTGTTGTTTGTTTTACTCATTTCATCGAGCACGCAATGTAAATTTGAATGCTATACAAGCTAAATTTAGAAGGTACGATTCACAGTGGAATGATGCACAAGTAGCAAAGTTTGTACACACTTTTGTTAAAGCCATAAGCAATGTTAGGAATAAGATGGTTCTAGATAATGAACAAGTTTGTTGGCGTAAGCAATCAATAAAATATTCTTGAAGTTAACATAAACAATGTGTGCGCATTTTTTGATATTTATTTAAAAGGAGTGTGACTTTAAACAGCCCACCAAACTGTATCCGCTTTTTGTTGCGATAACATGTCTCAGTTTAAATGTCCAAGCAGTATTATGATAGCGGGGCCAAGTCAGTGTGGCAAGACAACGTTTACAAGACAACTACTTCAACAAGCGGATCCTTTATTTGAGCGACCCATTCGTAAAATCGTATATTGTTATGGACAATGGCAAGACTGTTTTAAGCATATGAAAGCGCAAGTGACATTTTTAGAGGGTATTCCTGAGGATATTCCAAGTTTATTTCCATCCAATTGTCGTCCAGGAATACTCGTGTTGGATGACTTAATGAGAAATTGTTGCGATGACGAAAGCATTCTGGATCTGTTTACCAAAGTGTCTCACCATTGCGATGTCACCTGTATTTATCTGACTCAAAACCTCTTTCCACCAGGAAAGTTTTCCCGGAGTATATATATCTCTTTAAATGCTCATTACATTATCGCTTTTAATAATCCTCGCGATACACTTGGGTTTCGAACATTGGCCCAGCAAGCATTTGCAGGAAATGTGCCTTACGTGTGGGAAAGTTTCCAAGACGCCACTTCACAACCCTTTGGATACCTGGTCATTCAACGACTACGGACAAGAATATTACCTGCAACACATTCCTACCCAGTGATCTACGTAAACAAGAAACTCTATAAAACAAATGAACCACTACCAGTTTATTTCAGTTAACATCATGCCTGCCTGCAAGTCGCATCAGCGAACGATCCGTATGAAAAAGAATCAACGTGGTGGTAAAATGGTCTTGCGTTCTGGCACCACTGCAACTCGCTCAAAGCGAAAGCGTCCGGGAATATCTAAACAGTCTAAAGTTGGCCAACATTTACCCTTTCTTTGTACGTGTTTTAAGAGCAACGGAAAACAACGCAAAGATACGATATCCCATGCGAACAAAGGTCAAATGGAAGCTATTGGCGAGATTGCTCTAAATCTCCTTAAAGGAAACATTGTGGTACCGAGGTCATCATTTACACGATTGAAACCGTACAAGTCAAAGCTCCTGTATTTGACCCGCAAGACACCAAGCCTTAAAAGGAAAAAGGAAGTACTCAATCAGAAAAGCGGATTTCTACCAGCCCTAGCTGCATTGATTGCTCCTCTTGCTATTGATTTATTGGGTAAAGTTTTAAAATGAAACATGCACAAAAGATGTTGATGGTGCCCGAACAATTATTGCAAAGTATGGAAACAGAACATCGATTGACTGCTCCCGCCCAGCTTCCGACTCTGACGCGCTTAGATCAAGATATGAAACAAATCATGGATTCGTCTAGCATCTAGCATTGGGTCCAATATGTTACTACAACATGACGTCACGACACAGCTGTGTCGGTCCATGATAAAAATCCCCCCTTATACGCGTGATATGAGATCATCGACTTCCTGTTTTTCTGAGAAAGTCACACAGAAGGAAATCACACAATGAACGCATTTTTGTTTTTTTATTAACATATAGTTTCATTTTGAATTGTCATATGTTGACTAACCGTCAACATATTATCATCGAGTTTTTTTTGTTTGATTCCAGAGTTTGATCCATATTTTGATCCCAGAGTTTGATTTCATTGTTGGAGAAAAGTAGAGAGAATCTCGGGATAATCAAAAAATAAAATGATTCCGTGTCCCCAACTACTAAAATGATCCCGTGCCCCCAACTACTATACTACTGGTTTCCCTCCTGAGACGTATGACATGGATGGATATTTGTTACAAGATGATACATATTACAATGACAAACCGCTCCAGGGACTAAGATCAGACACATGTGGAGATTGTTGTTTGTTTTACTTATTTCATCGAGCAATTCCTATACAATATTGACTGCTCCCGTCCAGCTTCCGACTCTGACGCGCTTAGATCAAGATATGAAACAAATCATGGATTCGTCTTTACCAGAAGATCAAAAAGTTCTCATGTTGGATCAACTTCTACAGAGAGGTATCAAGGGTTGACAAAACAGATGAAGAATGAAACCAACGTAAAACCAACAGTGGTACTTCCTACACCAGAACCATCGCCTCCACCAGACAGTTCACCTAAATCTGAAGCAAAAATGACCAAAACAGCTAGAAAATTACCTGTTACACCTATGTCTACGAAAGAATCGAAACTCCCTAGAAGAAAGGAAAAACCGCCTTCTGTTTCGCTTGACGAATCAGCACTTTCTTTGAAACACCACCTGATTCCATGCGCAAAACTCTGAAAAACCGCAAGGCGAGAACACCTGTGGTGGCCAGGTTAAGAAGCAACAAGCAATGGGAAACTTACCTAACCGGACGAACCAGTTTTTTCAAGCTGAATTGAAATATAAGGGACAGACACTGTTGTCAGAACATTTTTTATTGGATTGGCTTTACATCATGACTCGTGATATCATTAAATACCATGTGCTAGAAGTGAATGATGAAAAAACAAGACGCCTATTGGATATGTCTCGCTTTCATGGTGTATGATGACATACAAAAGAGAGATCCCAGTTCTGTACAAGACAATAAAAAGTTGACATGTTTGGATCATGCGTTTACAGTTTTGGAAAATTATTGCAGAAAGGCCTATGGGGTATGGCACGATTTATTAGACATTCTGTATTTGCTGGTACCTTATGAACAAGACTGGATTGATAACCTGCAGCAAGAGAACGCATTGAAAGCGCCATTTTGAATCCCGATCAGTTTTGTAAAACCTGTTGGTACTGGTTAGACATTAATAAATAGCATTAATGAGGTGGACCAGTCCTAACCTGTTCGTACTTGTTAAACAGGTTTATTGTTTGGTAAAAAGTTTCTGCGACGGTGTTCATCACACATCAGTTTCAAGATGAGTTACTCAAAGTGTGGACTCTGCCTACAAGACCTTGAGGTGATCAAGCCCGCATCAGGTATTCCCTACATTCGCTGTTTGAATTGGAGAGAGTGCCCCTATTTCTGCTGTGAAGACAATGTCTATGGCTATCAACAATGTATCAATGACCATGTGATATCTGCATATAAGTTCGCGAAGGTGGAAAACAGCTCTGTTGCAAACACATGGAAGTGTCAACCTTGAGGGTATCAAGATCAGAAAAGAACCCTTTTAGGCCATACCTCATGTGCAGAGGAAAGGAAAAGTTTCAGTTCTTTCAATAGGCCGATGAATTGCCTGCAGATGTCTTTGGTCCTCCGATGTACAAACCAAGAGAAATTGAAGCGAACGTGGTCATTAAAAATCAAGACAAGATCAAACGACCTACACTTCAGAGACAATTTAGCAGAATAGATAAATCGAAATGCCAAAGAGATCTTGGACAATTAATTGCAGATGGATTGTAAAATAAACGTAAACATCGCACTCTTTGTAACAAAACAGAAATCTTTGTAATCATTGTTTTTGTTTACTCAATAAAATAATTATGATACCATGAAATACTGTGTCGTATTCATTTTGTGGAAACAACGTTCTGGGTGCCATTTTGAATACTAAATAAGGGTGAAGAAAACCGGTTTGACTAGTTTTTCTAGAGAGTGACCATTTGAATACTTTACCTCTTGACAAACTGGTATGAACCGGTTTGACCATGACGTCAGTGTGTTCTCATTGGTTCATCACCCGTCCTTTGCTTTGAAATTGAAACCACCACCCGGATGGTTGAGCGGACACGTAACTCCACCACACCATACACTTCTCTCTTTAAACACTTTATTAATATTCAATAAAACCTCAGAATACGTCTCTCCCAATTCATGCATCCTTAATGATTCCACCTATACGGCCTGCATCTCATTAAACCCCTCCTGTACCTATACGGCATGCATCTCATTATCTCGAGACCGAACCATTCAAAACCGGTTTTTACTGAGCCAATCTCATTAACTCAGGGTTTCATGCTGCATATATGAATAAATTCTCCCAGGCATCTGTCACATACCACTCCCACCCCTTACTGTGTAATGATCTATAAATTTCAAGGACTTATAAATAAGCGTCCTCTCATTATTTCCAATCATAGGATGTGTTAAATAATCCCTTATCCTTTTCCTTATAGACAAACCAGGTTTTTTGTCTTTTGAACTCCCAAAAAGCTTCTTATTTGCCTTTCCCTATGTAACTATCGTTATATATTTCAGTAATGCCTTCTCAGAATGACTTTTAACTAGTTTAAGCATTCTCATAGGAATTGCTTTCTTTTGTCTCGCACAGCGAAGCCTCCACCACGATTCAATACCCGTCTCTCGTCCGTACTAAAATCAGATTTAGTAAGTTATGTAGATTTGTCCGATCTCTTGACCTCTCTGCCTCATACTCCAATTTTATTTCGGTTTCTCGTAGGGTCTTCATACCATATTTCAGTTTATCCCTAATTATATCCTCTCGTTCTCTTGTTAGCCTCAAATAATTGTTGATGACATCCCTTACTTCCCCAATGATAATATTGCTTCCTTTCCTTCGTTTCTTCATCCACGTTTTGCTCTTATAGCCATTATTCCATCGATTTCTCAAGGTTTTTAGTTCACGAGTTAGCAATTCCAATCTCCTTTGCTTAGGCCCAGTTCAAACGTCGAACTTCACATGTGCCAAACCTAATGCAAATTAGCAAGAACAATAGATTTTGCTCATTTGCATTAGGTTCGGCACATGTGAAGTTCGACGTTTGAACTGGGCCTTAATCTCTTGGATACTCTTTTCAATAGACGCATAAGAATCAACCAAATTTTGTTTCTTTTCTCTTGAATCGCTTTATGCATCGTTATTTAATGGCTTTATAAGCTCGCTCGTTACTTATAACTTGTACGCTTACCTAACTTTCTTCGTAAATACCATTGCTAGAAAACGTTTACTCTTGTCATGGCGGAACCAAGAAAACGCCAACACAGGCAGCTTGATGCTACAGCGTCAGCAATCGACTTCAATAGTATACAGGTATTCCACAATCTTTAAGTTCTTTCATAATACCAAGGATATCTTTATGTGGTGAAAAGCACGTCGGGCTCAGCCGAATGGCACCATTAGCGGTCGAAAGGTGTAGAAAATAGGCCTGTACATATATTTACAATTTGCTTTGTTTCTTCCCGCCCATTCCCCTAACCGCGGAATTTTGCTTTCTATACCCAGTCCCCCTCCTCATCAAAGGCCTATTGATATGCGAAAATGAGACACGTGAAAATAACACATTCCTAGCAACTCAGCGCATGCAGGCATGTGCACAAGGGTGTGGTAAGACTATAAATACTGAGTTCAAGCAGAATAACACTCCTTTCGTGCTTAGTTTTCAGCCAGCGGAGCAGTGAAGGAAGGATCTCTACGTTTTTTGACCCACGCGAATTTTCTTTCTATCTCATGGCTTAAGCGCCCGAAGTACAATTTCCACAACATTTGGCAAACCCTGGGAACCGGGTCCGAGCTCTACCAGTTGAATTGGAAACCCTCCAGTACAAGCAGCAAGGGAAGTGGCGCCTGCTTCACAGCCCGCTCAGAACAACACGAACGAAGCACAGAATGAACTCGTGGTAAACTACTTTGGGCGCATGCTTTAGGGTCAGGTTATTTTCTTCGGTGTGGTGGTAAGTTTAATTTTGCGTAGCCAAAATTTTCAGAATCTTTCGTGGGCGTGTTATTTGCTATTTGCTGCGGTTCTAAGAATAGCAGCAAATTACTGTTTTCACGGTTCAACTACTTTGACGGTTGTCATGGAGACGTCATATATGGGCGGGATTTTACTGCGGTGAACCATTCTACGCTGAGATCGCTGCATGTCGTTAGTTTTTGCGTATTTTTCTTGTATTTTCACGCTTTTTCTAACTGTCGGTAGAGAATTTTAAGCCCAGCAAACAGCAATTTATAGCTCTTGCTTTGTATCTGCGGCGACGAGACTGAAGAAGTGGACCCAACGATTAAGGCTGAATTAGAACGTCAGCAATCGACCATGCTGGACAAACTTTTATCTATCATGGACAACAAGCTTGAGTCAATGAAAAGGCAGCTCGAAGATACATCGAGCACTCAAATGAGTGAACTGAAAAAGATACGCCTTGCTGAACCTCGTACATTCAAAAAGAAGGGACATGAACAACAGTTCAAGCATAACGAGCAGGTGAAGTCCGCGGTGAACGAAGCAAAAGATGCCGTTACAGCGGGAAAACACGAGGCATGTATCGCTAAACTTAACGAAGGTATGGAGCTTATTGACCAGCGTCAAAAACTTATTCTAATAGCGGACAAATCTGACTACGGCTGGAAAACGGTCGGGGAATATCTCGACAACGAGCTTGCTGACAACGACCAGGACGCCAAGAAAATGAAAAAAGCAGAAAAAGAAGCCCAACGGAAAATTGCCGAAACTCGCGCCGCCAAAGCCGCGAAGGTTCGCACCTGGCACAAGCCTTCAAGATCTCTGGGAAGTACAGCCACTAATCCACTGTCATACAGCCCATTTTCCATATCGACAGGGAGTTACTCGCCTCGTTTTTCCTCGCCCGTTGGTGGTCCAAGGAACATTGGCCCATTCACAAGCGGGTCAGCCCAGAAACGCGGCGTGTGTTTTAGCTGCGGTAAACCAGGTCACTGGCGAAATGAATGTCCTTTGTCGGTTGCCGCACAGGCACAACAGGAAGGCAAGAAGTTAAGTAATAATTTTTCTTATTATTGTGATATGGAATCTGTGTTAGGGGATTCTAACTTTTCAGAGACGGTGTATGATGTACATAAAACACCCTTTGAGAAGGGAGATGTTTTGGAGCGGGAATACTCTCAAGAAAGTCAGGGTGTTCGAGGACGGCTTAAAAGGCATGTCTCAGCCTGGGAGGAAATAGAGGCTTCTAACGCGGTTCTCAGTGTGATTAAAGAGGGTTATAAATTAGCACTGCTTACCATCCCCGAGTCTTGCATTTTGCCAAATAATAAATCTGCCCTAGATAATGCCACCTTTGTTACCGAGGCCCTACAGGAGCTTTTAGCCGCACAGTGTATTTCGGTCGCTAGCTGTCAGCCATGGGTCGTCAGCCTTTTGACCGTGTCAACCCGGGGCGAGGGGAAAAAACGGCTTGTGCTTGATTTACGACACGTAAATCTCCATCTTTTCAAGTATAAATTCAAATGTGAAGATGTTACAACAGCGCAACAACTGTTAGGGGAAGGCTATTACTTGTATACGTTCGATATCAAGAGCGCCTATCACCATATTGAAATTTTTGAGAGTCGTCGCACTTACTTAGGATTTCAATGGCAGTACCAGGGTAAATCCACATATTTTGTCTTCAACGTGCTACCTTTTGGCTTGTCCACCGCACCATATCTATTCACTAAAATTCTGAAACCTGTGATTGGTTATTGGAGGAGTTCAGGTAAGAGAATTTGCATGTTCTTGGACGATGGTTTGGGCGGGAATCCTTCTAAGGAAATCGCCTTCACGGATGCTATAGCAGTAAAAGAAGATCTTGCAAAGTTGGGCTTTGTACTAAACACAAACAAATGTGTCTGGGAACCATCCCTTATCCAGACTTGGTTGGGTTTTCTTTTTAATATGTCCGAAAATTGCTTGTACGTAACCGACACTAGGCTTTCTAAATTAAAGGAATCCATTTCATCCCTATTAGCAAGCTCTAACACGATTACAGCCCGGCGCTTAGCGGAGGTTACTGGTCGCGTAATATCTATGTCTAAAGCCATTGGCTCTGCTGTTTATTTCTACACCAGGCATATGTACTTTGCCATAGAAAGTCGGGTTTCTTGGGATTCCATTATTATTTGTTCCCCAAAGGTGAAGGAAGAGCTGCATTTTTGGCACAATAATGTGAATCAGATGAATGGTAAGAAACTTTTTGACGAGCCCCATGTTTTCGATTACGTTGTCTACTCAGATGCATCCGCTCAGGGTTATGGAGGTTATGTGATTTCCGACAAGCAAAATCTAGTATGCCAGGGTCAGTGGGCAGCCAATGAAAAGGGTAAGAGCTCCACTTGGCGGGAGCTTAAAGCCGTCCACTACATGTTATTGTCCACCGGAAATTCCCTCAGGGGACACAAAGTGCAGTGGCACACTGACAATCAAAATTTGATCTCCATAATCAATAGAGGCAGTATGAAATCTGATCTCCAGACACTTGTCGAGGAGATTGTACACCTGTGCAACATTCATAGCATTGTAGTCATTCCAGTCTGGGTCCCACGGGATGAGAACCAACTAGCTGATTATCTCAGCAAACTCACCGATGTTGACGATTGGGGAATACACCCAGATATTTTTCAGTGGATTAGTACTTTATGGGGCCCTTTTACGGTCGACAGGTTCGCTACGTGGTACAATACCAAATGTCCCAGATTTAATTCACGTTTTTGGAATCCAGGGTGTGAGGGTGTAGATGCCTTTGCACAAGATTGGCAGGGAGAAACTAATTGGTTAGTACCCCCGCCAAGTCAAATCATCAGGGCATGGCGACACTTTAAGCTTTGTAAAGCTAAAGGAGTGCTAATAATACCCCTCTGGAAAGGAGCTCTGTTTTGGCCCTATATTTGCCCAGATGGCGTTCATTTAGCAAAATGTGTGGTCGACTGGGTAGGAGTCCCAGAATTTCACTTGCCAGCTACAACAAAGGGCAGGGCCTATAATTCGTTGTTCCATGGTGAAATGTTGGAGTTTAAACTTATAGCCTTGTATATAAACTGGCAGTCTGTTCGCAAAGGAAAGAATAACAGGGGGTTTTGTTTGTCAACAAAAGGCTTGTGCGAATATTGTACGCAAGGTTAACTGAAAGTTTTTAGACAATACCAGGGTGGAGTATTCCTTGTCCACAGGCGGCGGTAGAACAAGTAGCTCACAGGTGGCTTTTCTTTGCTCACAGGCAGCAACTGAACAACAACGGCCCTTTCTTTTATGTAATTTCTTTAAGAAGGTACACCTTGTTCACAGGTGGCAGTAAAACGAGGAGTCCACAGGTGACACCATAACATATTGAGAGATATTGACATAATACTGGAAGACAGTCTTAGTCCTACAGATTCATCTGATAACATATTAGATCACGCACAGTCTTTTTCTGTCTCCTACAGGTCTAAACATCTTCAGTCAAGGTCCATGGAAAGAAATTCAAGACCGTTTGAAAGACAATCATGGAGATGTTCACCTTACCCACCTGTTTAAAGTGTTACAACGGACAGCTCTTTCATCAAGTTTGTGGAACAGTTGTTAGTTGCACTAATTCGTTGAATCGCTGGATTAAGTTCGCTAGTGATCATAAGTTAGTTGTGTTTCCAGTTACTGTTGTTGATGCTGCTTTGTATTTTAGCCATATGGCTGTTTCTCAAGTTTCAGCTTCTGTGATCGAAACCAGTTACTGTGCTTTCAAATGGGTTCATGACATAGCTGGGACCTACAATCTCACGAGTAGTCCCTTTGTTAGAAATATAGTTGAGGGTGCTAAACGTCAGAATGCTAAACCCATAAAAAAGAAATCACCCATCACAAAGGAAGTACTCACAGCATGTTGTACCAAATATGAGCATTCCAGTGAGTTACCTAAACGTAGGGACATTTCTATGGCATTACTGTTATTTGCGGGGTTTTTTCGTTTTAGCGAACTTGCAGCCCTCACAATCGGGGATATTAGCATCAGTGATACACATCTGACCATTCAGGTTGCCAAGAGCAAGACCGATCAATATCGAAAGGGGAATGAAGTAGTGATCATTAGATCTGGGAAGGTCACCTGTCCTGTTTCTAATTTGGAAAGGTACATGAACCTAGCAGGTATTAGTGCGTCCAAGATTTCAGACTTTTTGTTTAAACCTTTAGTCAAAGTCAGATCCGGGCATAAAGTTATACACAAAGTGAAACCGCTTAGTTATACCCGGGCAAGTGAGTCCATAGTTGGACTTTTACGTGAGTTTGTATCCACTACGGACACCATTAGTTTACATTCGTTTAGATCGGGAGGCGCAACCACAGCGGCTAATGCACAAGTTCCAGAAAGATGCTGGAAACGTCATGGTAGATGGCGATCGGAGACCGCCAAGGACGGTTATGTCGAGGATTCTCTTGATAATCGTTTGCTTGTTACTAAATCTTTGGGGATCTGATTTCAGTCATATTTATTCTCCCGTTCTTTGTATTTCTACCCAGTGCAGCAGTCAGTTTTCCTATTTAACAGTGAATGATTCATAATCTATGTCTACTATTATTGGGAATAGGGGAAACTTGCTATTTGCTGCGGTTCTAAGAATAGCAGCAAATTACTGTTTTCACGGTTCAACTACTTTGACGGTTGTCATAGAGACGTCATATATGGGCGGGATTTTACTGCGGTGAACCATTCTACGCTGACATCGCTGCATGTCGTTAGTTTTTGCGTATTTTTCTTGTATTTTCACGCTTTTTCTAACTGTCGGTAGAGAATTTTAAGCCCAGCAAACAGCAATTACCTCTTGCTTTGTATAACGTATTCTTACCGTAATGTCACAGTTTGTTATACATAGATGTAAGTATTTACAGTTTGTATTTACATCATAATTTTTCAACCTCTCTCCCTCGAGGTATTTGTTAAGTGCCTAGCTCTGCATTCGGGAGGGTTCACGTTTCCTCCAAATGAAAAGGGGTTTTTTCCTGACGGGCAGCAGGCACGCAGTTGTAACCTGTACCAATTATTGTCAATCTATGACCTATATGACAGAGTTCGTTATTAACGTTGGACTTTTTCCGGTTACATCTTCCTTTTTTACCATTTTCGTGCTCGTATCAATGAACGGGGACTGGTGCTTGCATTACGCTGGACTACACCACCTACCCAGTGCAGCAGTCAGTTTTCCTATTTAACAGTGAATGATTCATAATCTATGTCTACTATTATTGGGAATAGGGGAAACGTTGCCTTTTCCCATGGGTTTCTGCTTCGCTGTTACGGCGGCATTCTTGTTTATCAGGTGCACGGGGATATTACTTTTGCCCCTTTGTAGCGGATTTACATTTTTCTTTCACTCCGAATATTTATTTGCCGGGGTGGAATTTAGTTTTCTTTCGTTTTCACTTGTAGTGGGGTTTTGGCCGCTACCCTTTTCCCAACACGTGGTAGGGCTTTGTCCGCTGTTTATTCATTTACACGTGGCTTACATGGCGTCGGTATTTGGGTCTCATATGGGTGTGTAGTTTCCTGTTGTTTTTCAATTTTACGCCTTTGTGGTTTTGCCGCTGTGTCTTACACCCAAACGACTGTCAACAGCTATTAAGCTCGTTTAGTTCTGCAATTTCGTATGTACTCGCCGTTTGCCAGTTCGGGGGTGGGTTTTTCACCAGGTATATTCTTTTATGGAAGATGTATACGCCGTGTGTAGTCACGGGGGTGAGTTTTTCACCAGTTATATTCCTTTACGGAATATGTATACGCCGTGTGTAGTCACGGGGGTGAGTTTTTCACAAGTTATATTCTTTTACGGAATATATATACTCCGTGTGGAGTCACGGGGGTTAGTTTTCACCAGTTATATTACTTTACGGAATATGTATACGCCGTGTGTAGTCGCGGGGTGAGTTCCTTACCAAATATATTCTATGTTACGGAATATCTATACAACGTGTGTAGTCATGGGGTGAGTTTTCGCCTGGCATATTCTATGTAACGGAATATGTACACGCCGTATGGAGTCACGTGGGTGAGTATTCATTAGGTATCGATTCCATGTTGCGGAATATATATATGCCGTGTGTGGTCATTGGGGTGAATTTCTCACCAGGTATATTCTGTACGTAACAGGATATGTTTATGCCGTGTGTAGTCACAGGGGATGAGTTTTACCGAGTCTCTTCTGAACTGGATTGGTAACAGAATATTTCTATACGCTGTGTATACAGTAGTCATGCTATGAGTTTTACTGTGTCTTCTCTGCAATTAATAGCACAACATGAACTAATAGGACGTGTATTGTCATGGGGAATGAACTTTCACCAAGTTATGAATTTGTGATATATTATGAATTGTGTTGAGTCAAGACGTGTGCGTTGACTTTAACCGCCTCTTTTTCTCCTGCTCCAGAGATTAAAGGCGAAATTACGAAACTTAACCAGACGATGAAACTTTGACTAAGTCATCTGTAGAAAGTTCCATGAATGGCATTATGAGTTGTCCATTGTCCGGCTTTAATAAAGATGAGGCGTTGGAGATGCTCGCGTATTTGCAACACACTGCCCAGCATACAAAGCATGAGAGGCAGAATTTCTACCGCCCGGTTTATCGCACGGTGCGTGGCAAGATCGATATGCCCCACGACCAGCTTAAAGGTCTCGTCATTCGCCTTTTGGGCGATAAGGATCACGGGAAAATTCTTTGATTGTGTAGCAAAAGTGAAAACATTATCGCCAAAAGAGCCGTGACGGGGCTGCTATCTCCCTTTATTAAAGGGGAAATCGGGGGCGTGATTCCCGGGACTTTTTGATAAATCCGTGGCGGCTCGCGGGTTGTTTTATATTGTGGTAAACAAGGCCACTTTAAAATGGATTCTAATGTCAGGAAAAGAGATCTGACTATGGAGGCAAAAAAGGGACATCTGAACCAACCAAAAGTAACAAGTGGACTTTGCCATGGTCGAAGTATTACTAGAATAATTTTCTATATGCTGTCTGATTTGGTTAATAAACGCATCATGAATTGAATGTGTTTTTGTGCGAGTGATATTCTTTTCCTTCAATAATTAGCTCGATGGTCTCAGTTTTCATGGCTTTGAAAACAGGGTCTCTAGTTACCCTCCCAGGATTACTGGGTCGGAGCTGTCATCTCTCTGCTGACTATGTTGGGGTTTCTCCCTTGTGAGTAATACCTTTCGTGTTTTCACGATTTCTTTTTGGAATTATATCATGGGCTTGGGAGCTTGCTAAAGAGCTCGATACAGCTATAACTCGTGGATAATTTGTACGAATGCTATACAATGGGTGGATTCCAGGGGGAACCCCATAACAGTCGGCAACGAGATGACAGCACGTGTGTTGGAACATAAGGTTACATGGGTGGAGCGTGGCGAGATAAGTGGAGACGTCCAACAGTTAGTTTTTCGAGATCCTAATCATGTTAGAACTGGCGGACTAAACGCTCACTTCCCGTTTTGGGGAAAATTGCGAAACAGTGCCCTGTGGCGACTGATGCTGATGTTTGGGTTGGATCAGGGATAAAGTTTCCATTTTCCGATATTTCCAACATCTTACCGGTTCATTCAAGGGTGAAATTTCAGAAATAGCATGTCATGCAAGCCTTTTGTCAGTCTTGTGCACAAAACACTTATTGATCGTCTGATGACTGGGGCAATTTCCTTGTTAGTGAGAGTAAGGGAGAGTTGGGGGGGGGGGGGGGGGGTGGAACCGCCTCATTTTGTTTTACCATTGACCGAAGAGCCATCAAAGTCTCACCTCTGTCATGATGAACGTTATTTAAATCTCTGGATGAAAGATAAACCTTTCTCCCTGGATATTCTAAATGATTTGCCCTGTTAGATGATAAATCCGGGTACGATCACATTCCAGATCACGGAGAGTAGCCAAACTTTCTGTGGAATCCAATGGGGTGGCTGGTTTTTACGTATAATACTTTGCCCTTTGGTTAGAAGATTTCCCCATTTATTTATCACACGACAGGCTGTCTAACGGCTGGTTTTCCGTCCAATTGGTATCCCTTGTCTCCTATATATTGACGATCGACAATATATCGATGGCCAGCTTCAGGTCTCGTTGGATGAAGGGGAACAATTTATAGTACCTTGGGCACGGCAAATGAACGCAATTTTGTAGCCGCCAAATTAACAATTTTTCTTGGTAACCTACTACTTGGTGAGACTAGGCTATTCTCTTGGTTTGTCAAATCTATTTTGATCCCAGTGAAAATTGTTCCATACTTTAGTTTCTTGGCAGACTCATCAAGAGAAGTTTTTCACTTAATTCCAAGGAAGAAATGCAAATTCATTGCACTTGTCCGGGAGACACTTGAGTCCTCCTATGTCTACGCTAAAACCTTACAACGCCTTGCAGGGAAATGTGGCTCCCTCTCTAAACCTGTGCCAGAGGCAAGGTTATTTACAAGAGAAATAAATGCAGCCTTCTCGAAAAGCTTAACTTACGTTCTCCGAAATCGTTTCTGTTGCGTGTCGCCCTGCGAGAAGAGATCTGCTACTGGATGTTTCTTGAACATTAGGATAGCCCAATACCGTAGCGTGATGAACGTCATATTCAAGTTTCAGTAGCCACGGATGCAACCTATTCGCTTTTTTATAGTTTGGGGTAGGTTTGGGAGATTGTAAGGTTTGGGAGTTTGTAAGGGTTGGGGTATTTGATTTATGGAATTGAGGTTTATTGTAAATTGTAAGTAAGAATTGAAGTATATGGGAGTCATCGTAAATTGTATGAAATAAAGATGGACAGTATGGCTTGGGCGGCGCTGAGCAATATTATCCCAATATCTTATCTCAACTGAGCATGAATAAAAGTGTTATGAAATAGATTACTATTCATAACACTCGTAATGATATGCGAAAATGAGACAAGTGAAAATAACACATTCCTAGCAACTCAGTGCATGCAGGCATGTGCACAGGGTGTTGTAAGACTATAAATTCTGAGTTCAAGCAGAATAACACTCCTTTCATGCTTAGTTTTCAGCCAGCGGAGCAGTGAAGGAAGGATCGGCCCACCCACCCACCCACCCTGACCGAAAATTCGCGTGGGTCATAAAACACTGCTACCCTAAGCCAAGCTGTTCCAGCTTGGCTTAGACCGCTGAGCAATGTTATCCCCATATCTTATCTCAACTGAGCATGAATAAGAGTGTTATGAAATAGATTACTATTTTCCTTTATTGCCTTCTGAGCTCCTGACGAGACAAGGCTTTCATGTTTTTGCCTCTTGTATGATATTCATGGTATTTTGTAATTGTAATGAGCTCATTACTTTAATGCGTGTATCTGATAGATAAATAAAATGCCACGCATGCATCTTACATGGCCCCTTCCCCTTCCCCTCCCCCCTCCCCTTCTTGTTTTTAAATAACACCTGAACAGAGACATGAAGTCAGGCAAGCACTGAGGGCAATGGAGGAATATGAGAAAGATAGCGGGCGTAGTCTGGTCATGGCAGGAAGCCGATCTGGGATATATGAGAAGGGAAATAAGATCTAAGGCGCTGCAACTTAAGATGATTGTAATAGATGCTAAGCGCATCGCTGCACAGTTGCAATTAATGGCAGGCAACATGGACAGGAAAATATACCTACCAATTAAAAAAATAGATTCATAATAGCCACCTCCTTGTGTACCAGATTTCCTTTTTATTTGCCTTGCAGCACAGATACATATTAATGATTATATTACGCTTGCATTTCATTTTTCATTTCATTAATAAACTAATATTTCATATCCGTGATAGTCTTTTGATATTCCACACTGTGTAGGTCTACTTATGTTCTTGCTCCCTTTGTTTCTTTTCTTCTATTGTTCCTTGTTTACCTATAGTCCAGGCATTTTATCGCCAAAAATAGGTCAACCTGTTACTAATTGCAACAGAAGGTTTTTTAACGCCTTTTGGTCCAGGAACATGTCCTCTATAACATAGCAAAAGTCTCTGAAAATCTGAGTGGGGGAAGATGACTAAAAATGAGTTTTATTAGAACCCTATAAAATGCAGCATGGAAACGAAGCTGCATGTACTGTCTGCTGTATCGCGTGAGTTTTTACCACGTGCAGCACACGCTAGCAGAGAGAGAAAGAGTTTATCGTGTTTTTTTTCCTAGGCAAGGCCATTTACATACAGATTACATCAAATAATTGCTCACTTAAGATTCTTAAATCAGCAAAAAGCAAAAAGCTTGCAGAAAGCGTCTGCGTTGTTAGCTATCTGGCGGAGGCATTTAGCGAAGAATTTTGTCTTCCGCGACTGAGCAAATTAAAAGTTGAAAAAGAAATTTTTATGTTGAAAGAAATGGTGCGGTTATGTGCTAAGGTTATCGGTAATTCAAGAAAAATTTATTGTGACCTGAGTAGTGAATCCCAAAATGAATTTCATCTCAGTGAAAACAACCGATATTGTACTCATCGCATCGCGCTTCGTGTGTTACCTTTTTCTCATAACTTAGAAATCACTAAATGAAAACCTTTTCTTAAATTAAAATTTATGCGAACAATAAATGCGCTTTGAACACAAAACACAAAACAATTTGTCTGCAATTCATTCTCACTGAAAACATAAGTTTGGCAGGAAAAAAAACAAACTTTTAGAAAAGTTCAAGTTTAAGTCACATTTATATATGCAATCGACCTAGACGTTCTCGAGTACCATATATACCTGTATATAGAAATTGCATCACGAATTTGAGATTTGTTTTTGGCAGAAACAAATCTATCGTTGTCTTAATGTCTTTTACACTATCCAATTTGCCTATAATTTCAAAAAGATTTTGCACCATGGATGAAAGAGTAAACTGTGTTATTATAAAAAAAATCTTGATGGTGAGCGTGACGTCATAACTCTAAGAGAAAATAAGGAAGCGAGGGAATAAATCGGACGAGCACAGAGCAGAACGATACCATTACTACGGTTCCTGGGCGGCAGGTGCATCACAACTGCTGGCGAGAGTATTGCCTTCCCTCGCAAGCGAGCTAAAAAGTTGTTTCGTCTGGAACAATTAGTAATCGTCGCTCTCTAAAACGCAAAGCAGAACAACGTTTCTCATTCAAGAGTGGCTGTATATTTTGTGGCACCAAAGTTGAATTCGGAGAACAGAGAAAACGACTGGGGAAGCTTTCAGGGTTACAACAATTAAAACGAGAGACACGATATTGGAAATTTGTTCAGAGGGAAAGGGCGAGTGGTCTGAAACGATAAAGGCTAGGCTTCTGAGTGTGCACGATTTGCCTGCTGCTGACGCGGTTTACCACCAGACCTTCAGTATAAACGTCTGCACAAAGAGGCAATTACCTAAAGTTTGTCAAATGGATGAGCTACCTCCTGCCAAAAAGAGGAAAGTAGGTCGTCCCCATGACTGAAGAAACACACCAGGTTTTTTAATATTCACGAATTTTCTTGAAGAAAATGACGACGAGCAGATAACAGTGAGTGATTTGATGGAGAAAATGGAAGAATATTTGAGTGATACAAATAGCGAAGCAAACTTCTTGAGTATTTTGGAGATAAAATCGTAATATCAGATATTAAAGGTAAGCCGAACGTTGTTACTTTTCGAACCTTTGCTGCTGCAATTTTACAAGAGTTTCACGAGCAGCGGGATGACGTGGATATCGAAGAACAAAAATGAACATCAAAACAGCAGCTAAACTAATAAGAAAAGGACGTCAAATCAATTGCGACATCAAGTGACAATTACCCCACGATAGCCACCGATGCCAAATCACATATCCACTATCTTCCTGCTACACTTTCAGCATTTCTGGGTGTTCTTGTCTCAGAAACAAATAACTCGTTGAAGGTTGCACCATTCGGGCAGGCCATTGTTTAAGCTGCGCGGCCACGAGTCGTTGTCGTACCTTTACAGACTGGGCTTGCAGTTCGGTTGCACCACAACTTTGCCTCGCCCTTTCTTATTGGCACCTTGCATCACCACGGATTTTGTTCATCATAACCAGTAAGTGCAAATGTTCAACCAGAATACTGCGCTTGGCCAGGGAACTAATATACCTTCTTTTCATGGCTAGTTTGTCCAGTACGCGGCCTACAACGTTGACCACAACACTAGCACACTCAATGTCCGTCAATAACGTCTTGCAGGGTATGGGCATAATTGCAGTCGTTTACACCTGGCACCAAACACAATCATGATGTCGGGCGACGCAAAGTTACTCCAGAAGTTGAAATCTCGACAACTGGAAGAGTAGAACTACATCCATGTGGACCCAGACAGGTGAACGTGAATATAGACTTGGTTCTTGTACGAGCGGAAGACCCCACTGCTAACCTCGACGTCCTGTGAGGTATCTCTACTATTTGGCACCCCGCGCCCATCTTGGAGTGGCATGATGCAATCTGTTCACCAAGGAAGGCACCAAGGCAAGTCTTCTGTTATGTTTCTTCCTATGATCGATATGAATCTGAGAGATGTCACGTCTATCTCTTCCACCATGAACTTTGTTTCTGAGCATGCTAAGCAACACGGAATTGCGAATCCCGCCATCACGTTTGATCAGCCCCTTTAATATAATACAGACGGTACCAGCTAACAGCGTTTTGCGCAATGTGATCGTGCGTCTTGATGCTTTTCTCGCGGAGATGAGCTTTCTTGGAAGTATAAGCCCTCTGATGGCGGGGTCTGGTTTACGAGAAGTCTTGGAACTGATATATGCGTCTAATGACCGGAAAGGCTATAATTGCACGGGCGGTGCGTGCGCACCTCATTGTGAACGCTGCTATGAATGCGCTGCTAAATTCGGACGCTTTGGAAGTACCTGTACCGCATCTACAGCACCCAGCTAATAACCATTTATTTTGTCGATAAAGCATATCTGGCTTAATTTTCATTTCTTAATATTTTTTTTACCTTTCTATATCGTAGTTTCTGAGGAAAAAACACAATTTGCGATGTGAACGGGGAAGTTGCAGCAAACAGAGAGACTGAGATTGAGCATAGAGGCATTGACTTCTGTAAAATTAATACGATAGACTTTTACATGTCACCCAAAGCAGACAACAATTACATCAGATTCTTCTGCATTTTGTACTGTAGAGTCTGTATTAGCTGATGAGTTTTCCGAGTCAGATATTCATTCCCCCATTGCACAGAGCACTCATAACAGTATATATATAAAGTCAATAGTTTTATCCCCAAAATTGGTGGTTTAATAGAGAAAATGCAATATTAATATTAAGACATTTTAATCTAATATTGCAGGCCGCCAGCGTCGCTTTGAGATTTGCTAGTCTTCTTCAGTTGTGCTATTACAGGGTATGCTTCCGAAGATGGTTGTAATCTCTATTTTAGATCAGAGCCAAAGGCAAACGCAAGAGGTGCGCGAGTTTGGCATATGAAGAAAGTCAAAGATCAGCTGGGCAGGGAAGTTTGCGGAAATCTCCTGTTTCTTCACGCCGTAACCGGATGTGACACCACTTCGCGCCTGCATGGAGTTGGCAAGGCAACGACGCTGAAGAAATTTGAGAACGTACCATGCTAGCGTGTTCAGCTGTCATTCACTTGTATCTGACGTTGTTGCTGCAGGTGAAAAGGATTCGTGTCACTTTTCGGTGGTAAGCCAGAGGTTGTTCTTGACGCTCTTAGGTATCAGCGATACTTCGAGAAACGTGCAACGAAGACATCTCATACAGCTATTTCAATTTAGGTTGTCAGATGAGAGCTACAAGCGTACGCAACGAGACCGCAAGTTACTATGGGTAGTTGTAAATTGGTCTTGGCTTAGTTCGCGGTTTTTGCGTTTATTAATGGGATGAGTGAGGTGGATGTTAGCACCATAAATGTTTGTCTTCGCTATATGAACGAGGCAAATTAATTTGCTTTGGTCAATTTATCGTATACATAAAAAATCCCAAAGTACCTTGCGGTCTCATTGCGAACGTTTGAAGCTCTTATCCGACAACCTAAATTGAAATAGCTGTATACGGCCACAGAAGCTCCCTCCAAGTGCAGCAGCGGCCCGATTTTACAGCCTGCGAATCTATCTACAAGTAAAGTAGTGACAGGGAGAGGATGCAGAAATGTTGATAGAGGACTGGGGATGGAAAGTCACTGGTGATCAATTATTTCCTGTTGCGACGGGCTTGATGCCTGCCCCAGACTCGCTTCTTCAGTTAATCCGATGCAATTGTTTGTCTGACTGTAGCACTATGAAGTTCATCTGTCGCAAGAATGGTACGGTATGCAGTGTTCTCCAGCCTGCGGCCAGTGCAAAGGGTCTGCGTGCACTAATTATCCTAATGCGAAAGTGAATATTCGGAAGACTAACTTGTATAGCTATGTATATTATAACACAATTATGACTCTCTAGCGAGAAGATAGGGTTGTTTTTTTAATGTTACTATTAATTATTAATAAACTATGTCTCGGCCAATGTAAACTTTGATTAGCTCGATATTTTACTAAATTACTATTTTATGGGAACTTTTTTCCAGATTACGGCATTCCATGTTGCAGCAGAGAGGGAGTTTGATGTTGATCGTATTTGGAGGTGTTCCCACGCTTGAATGTCTAGAGACTTTTAGTATATTCATAAATAGGTTATTTCTAATTGATTTATGATGAAAAAGCTTCTGTTGCAATTAGTAGCAGGTCTGATTACAAAATGCCTGGACTACTAAAAAATTGATAAAAGAAATTATAACTTATTCCACTCATACCTAAACACAAGATCCCTTATACCTCAGCAGAATGACTCTATGACCCTCTAATCACAGCCCAAACCCCCCAATGGACCCCAATCCACTCCAATATATAGGGACCCTACCTACTCCAATACATTGGTTGTTTTAAGTCTATTTGGGTTTCTTGTATACGTTTCTTTTCAACCAAAAGCATCATTAGTTTATTTGTATCTTTGTGAGTACGCTATTTAGCCAGTACTTCGTGTCTAAATTATTCTTCTCTTAATGTGCATATCATGGTCCCATAAAACCACTAACCGCCCCTCTATCCCAAATAAATCATTTGGCCCGGATTTACCATGGTCTCCTATATGTGCCATAAGTATCTTAAGCATCAACGAGCCTCGCGGCCCATCCCCATCCTCCTCCCTAAGCCTACCTACCCTAAAGAATTTTGACTAAAATTTACTATTGTGTCTTATATCTCCCCCTTTTCGTCACAGAATAATTAATGCAAACTTGCTATTGTCTCTTATATCTGCCATTTTTATCACAGAATAATAAATCAAAAGAATAAATACTCCTTAGAGCGCATGCCTATACCCAAACACCCTCATATTGGTCACTAAAATCCACAAAGCCAAAACCACAAGCCTTACCCCTCTCGAGATCCCACCCCTCCTCTTCCCTAGCTAGTTCTTCAAAATTATTATGTTAACTTACGGTTTAAATCATTAAATTTAGGTATAAAAATTAAAATTACAAAATGAAAATAGTATGATTACATGACGGCTTTAAATTAATTTCACAACCCTCTGTTTTTCAACCCTGTTTGGCCTTATCACAATAAAAACTGATATCTCTACTGCATATACATAATTAAAAGTAAAAAATTAAAATAGAAAAAGGAAAATAATGTGATTACAAGACGGCTTCAAACTAATTTCACGACCCTCTATTTTTTAACCCTGTTTGGTCTAATTGCAATAAAAACTGATACCTCAACTACATATAATTAATAAATCAAGCCAAGATAAATTTTAAAAATTTTAAAATTTAAACAAAAAGATTATTCTCACTGGGGCCATCACACACAAAAGTTCCCAAATCCACTACACCAGTGCATCCGAGAGCCCATAGGGGATGGTGTGCATATATTAGATGGTTTTGTATAAATAGGCCGTTGTTATCCGGTTTATTCCTGTCTTCGTTGTAACGGCCGCCAGACGTTTGCTTGGCGCCACTCCCTCCTCCCCGTAGTGATGACCAGACGTGTTCTTTCATCTCTGAGCTCCCGCTCCCTTTCGCCTCCAGGCTCGCTTTTTCCCATAACTCATACTAGCTTGGGGTGTTTGGGAGTGAGGGCTCCAAGTGGGAATATATTAATATTTTCCTAACTACTCGTCAATTTCTACGATAAGACATTGTGAAAAATAATTTAAAATAAGTTCTTATTTCTAAATCCTCTCAAAGTTACTATTATATATTATTCTTATTGGCAGTTCATACCTATCAATTCATACCATGTAAGGAGTATATTAATACGAATTTCTAATGTATATTGCCATCTTCTACAATCAACTTTCCCACAGCAGCCATAAAATTAAAATTAAAGCCTATATTGTGCAGCTTACAGTCAATTGTTAGGCTGCCTTCTCTTCTGTGCTCTATATTTACTCGTATTCTATACGATGGGGCAATAAAGAATCGTAACCCAAAACAAACGACCCCCCCTATTATCAATATAGCGTGTGTCTATCGAGTTGTGGATGCACGCGGGAAGTTTGGAGAGCACGAGAGAAGCGTAAGAGTTGCTCGAGGCGATAGCCGAGAGCAACTCTAGTTTCTCGAGTGCTCTCCAAACTTCCCAAGTGCGTCCATAACTCAATAGATGCACAGCTCAAAGCATGAACCAATTCTTTGATAACATAGTGAAAGGTAAGGAAAAAATATTGATCGCATGACTGAACGAAAAAAGACGCGAAAATTATTGCCACGTATCGCAGTTCACCTTGGCGAAGCTGAATGAAAGTTCACCTTGGCAAAGCGGTTCAAACCCGCGCTTGATCTGGAGAAAATGAACAAGCACAATTTTCTGAAAATGTCTTCTAATAATTGGCTTTGAAATATGGTTTATGCTTTATGCTTCCATGAAAATGTTCCTTAACATTGTTTGAAGCGAATTGGAACCGAAAAATCTCACTACGCGGCTGTAGGAACTGAAACGAGCAAGTTTGTATTTTTTCGCATCACGGGTTTTGTTGTGTGCAAGTTTTGTCGAACTCAGTCTGCTCAATGGAGAAATGGTTCATAAACTGAAACGGAGAATCGCTGTGGAGTCCAAAAGCCGTTGTTAATTGAAGAGAGAACTTATGCTTTCAGTATGGACTTGAAATGTGTGGACTAAAGATGCGGGTTCTTTAGTGAATGGTCCCTGTCAAAACAACAACAAGAATTCAACTCGCTTAAACTTGTAAAATTAATTTTCTGGAAAGCTGGGTGCCAAAGGAAGGGATAAAAAGGCTACAACGAGTGCAGGTAACGTTTTTTTTTTAACTTTAATGTGTGTCCAAATGTATTAATTTATGTAAGACTGCCTTGATTATAGTTTTTTCAAATCTGATAGCTTTTCTCTCTGTTCGGTCGCATGCTTGTTCAGTTTGTTTTTCAATTCTGAATTGAAGTCTTTTCAGACACAAGATTCCCTGTAATTTTACTGCTGTATTTCATGCTGCCTGTTGTTTTATAATAGGTATAATTTCCGTAGAAAACCTCTGTGAAATTTTAGCGTAGCGTAGTCACGAGTAAACTTGTAAACATCGTGCCGCCAAGATAAAAAACTAACATAAGCTTAAATAAGCTAAGTTTTTTTGGCATTTCCATACAGTCATTGAAGTTTGATTTGTCATTTAAAACGCGTTGAAAAGGAGTGAGCAAATGAGTAAGAGAGAAACATTATGCTCAGTGGCATTAACACATGTCATTTCAATGATAAAAATTTTTATATACGCACGGGCGTGCGTCCATAGAGTTATGGATGCACGCTCGCGCTATTGAATTAGATTGGGCGAATTTCCTAGCTATGTTATAAGTATATATATATATACACTGATTTTCAAAAACGTAGCTATATGAAAAATATATATCATTCAAATGGACAGACTGCAAATCACAGTAGTTGCTAATATATATATATATATATATATATATATATATATATATATAACTGTTCATCAGTAGGATGCCCAAAATGCGTGCAAAACGCGTATATATTTATTTACTTATTTATTTACTCAACTTTAATTATACAGATCTTAACGTACTATACAAATTAAAGATAAATTAACAATTAAAATAAATGTAAAAAAAAACAAGATCTGAATAATTAGGTCAGTTTATACAGAATACAAAGATTCCTTATAAAAATAAACTGTCTTAATGTAGCTCAAATAGTAAAATATCTTATAAAATTCATAAATAATTCATAACGAAAATACAAAAGAAATGAATGTTTAATGAAGGTTTGTAAACCCCAATACAGATCAACTGAGTTGATGAATTATTAAACAGTAGCATTAACTTTTGATACAGATGTCTGCTGATCTAATTAGTATGCATTAACTTTTCATACAGATCTCTACTCATTGTTTGTTCTACTCATTGTTTGTTCTACTCATTGTTTTCGCGTCCGATCTGTATGGGCGTTTACAATGGCGAGCCGAGATCTCCCGCTCATATTTTATCTATCACATACAATATATTATAAATTAATTATAAAAATCTATCCTTATTTACTTTAAATTTATTAAGATAAAAATTATTAATACTGTTCTTAAATGATGATAGATGTTGAATTGTTCTGATGCCTAGTGGTAGGCAATTCCACAGGTCTACATAAGATTAAAAAAAGAAAACTTATAAACATTACTTTTAAAAAGGCCCTTCACCAGCGTAGCTTCACTATTTCTGATGTTGTATTTGGGTGTCTTAAAATTTACATATGACAAAACATTAAAATCTATGTAACCTTCCAGGCATTTAAAAAAAACAAAGATCCAACATCTCTCTTCTATATTCTAAAGGTAAAAGTTTCAGTTTGACAAGTCTCTCAGGATAACATAAGTCAGTTTTCAGAATGAATTTACTTGTACGTCGTTGTACACGTTCAAGTGCAGCGATCTTTTCTTTGGTGTGAGGTGACCAGACCTGTGAAGCATACTCCAATTGTGGTCGAACAAGTGATTTCTATAAAATTATTAATGTTTTCTGATCACATTCGTTGGTACAAGTTCATTTGATCAATTATCCCAGCATTTTGTTATACCTTTTGTATTCCCATCAAAAACGTCACCTATTAGATGGGAATACAAAAGGTACATGTAGTTATATATATATTTCTGAAACGTCAACCTTTTTTAAAACCACTTTATTACATTAATTTTTGGAAAATCACAATTTAATTGCTTAATTACAGGATTTTAGTCAGTGATGTACCACAATTTTATTGACGCAGAAGACGGTTTGTAAAAGGCGAAACCGGATACACTTTTACATCTTATTTTGTCAAACGGCACGCATTTGCTACCTAGCAACCATTTTTGAATTTTCGTATTTTACTGCTTGTATTCCATTTTACCGGTCATTCGTTCAAGTTGCCTGATGATTGTGGTCCTTTTAATTTTGGACCATACCAAACAGAGCTGTCGCAATAAAACGATGATTACTCCTGAAGTCTGAACTCTCATGAAGTTATAGTCAATGCTCCTCTATAGTTGAGCGCTCTATGTTATCCATTCTACTCAAGAATTTGTTTATATATAAATATATATATATATATATATATATATATATATATATATTTATTTATTGTTGTAATTTTATACTTTCCTTCTCATCCGTGTAACGTTGTAATCTTTGTATTCGGCAATTTTATCTGATGAGTGCCGTACACGTTGTGCGGTACGAAACTAGTTAGTAATAAAATGCCAAGTCGAATCAGTTGATCAGACTGTCTTTATATATATATATATATATATATATATATACATATATATATATATATATATATATATATATATATGTATATATATAAATATTTATTTATATATGTATATATATAAATATATATAAATATTTATATATATATATAAATATTTATTTATATATATATATATATATATAAACACAAAGTGAAAACCTTAAAAATTGTCCTGATCGGGATTCGAACCCGCGTCCCCAGCTTTCTAGGGCCGATGTGTTACCACGTACTACACCACCAGGACGAACACGTAACAACGCAATCGAACTTTAGGCTTTATGGCTCACGGGCCTCCCGAACAATTTTCAGTGTTTTCACAGGAGCTGACTGGAAGGCCTAAAGGCCTTTTTGACGAATATAAATAACACAAATGAACTTAAACCAGTCAAATAAAGAATAAATAAACACAAAGTGAAAACCTTAAAAATTGTCCTGATCGGGATTCGAACCCGAATATATATATATTTCCAAATGGTCTTGATAGCACAAGTGTTAATAATATTTTCAAAAATACAACCATACTTTTGATTTTGCGGAACATGTTTCGATGTTTCAAACATCATCATCAGCCATAGTGAGTGTTACAATAATTTTTAAAAAATAGACGTATATATATAATACTATTAATACAATGATTATTTGTAATGAAGTGTTCATTAAAATTATTTAAAATTCAAACTAACCAATAACATTATCGCAAAATAAACAAATGACAAAAGAAAAAAAACGGTAAAAGTTAAAAATGCAATGATAAACTGACATGATCAACTTGTTTGTTAAGTTCAGGTTTCAAACGCTCAATATGAAAGCTCTCCTTGATTTTGAGTTGATAATAGGAGGTGGCATTATCAATAATTTTGAAACAAGAGACATCACAAACATCTTGACAATTTTTAGACGAACTAAGATGTTTAAAAATATGAGAATTTTTATCCCGGGAAAGGTGCTCATTTACACGTGTATAGAAATGCCTGTTGGTTTCACCAACATAACGAGCACCACAGCCCGCACAAGTAAATTTGTAAACAACACGTGATTTGAGAGAATCCGGAATAGAATCCTTGGGACTAAAAATGTTGCAAAGTTTGAATGGAGAAAAAATTACTTTAACTTTAAATCCTTACAGTACTTACTGGTAATAGATGAAATTTTCTTTTTAGTATAAGATGAATAGAAACCAATGTAAGGTAATTTGTAAAAAAGGCAGTTAGATACTTCAAGTTTACAATCTTCTTTTGTTTTAACATTCCTAAGATAACCTTGGACGAACTTCATTACAAATAATCATTGTATTAATAGTATTATATATATATACGTCTATTTTTTTAAAAATTATTGTAACACTCACTATGGCTGATAATGTTTGAAACATCGAAACATGTTTCGCAAAATCAAAAGTGTGGTTGTATTTTTGAAAAAAAAAATATATATATATAAATGAATAAACAATATATAGACTGTTTTACTTGTTCTATGAGTGCTCTATGCATAGATATGCAGAGCAAAATACGAATATAAGGACGGAAAGTTGTAACTCAAGTTTCACGCACTAAGTGATCATCAGACTGATGATCGCTTAGTGCATGATCATCAGACTGATGATCGCTTAGTGCGTGAAACTTGAGTTACAACTTTCCGTCCTTATATTTGTATGTATGTATGTATGTATGTATGTATGTATGTATGTATGTATGTATGTATGTATGTATGTATGTATGTATGTATGTATATATATATATATATATTATCATTTAAAATCATTAAAATAAAATCCCCATTACTATTTGCCACTGACTACATTTGTTACTGAACTGCTGTCTCGTCCTTAATGTCTCGTCCCGTTTTTACCTAAGGGCTATATTAGACGGCCCTCCCTTTGTCCTACCTCACTCTTCTATTACCTAGCATCTAGGCATTAAAAAAATAGGCTACCATTGACTGTCTTTATTGAACTGATGTCTCATCTCTGTGTTAAACCACTAGTATGTCTACTTTATTATTGAAACCTGTCGTCTATACAGTCATGATATGACCTACTTTTTTAAAATGATAAATTTCGATTAAATCCTAAAAAAAGCAGATAGTAAAACTTTGTTTTAATATCAATTGCAGCAATTACAGTTATGCAAATGTATTATTGCATTTTGTATACCTTTTAAAAGACACAAAAACCATCGCTTCTCCAAAGGTTAAATTTCTTGCGCTCCTCGTTATTGAGTAAATAGTCATAATGCCCATGGCAAAAAATTGGGTGACATTTGCCTATATAGTAATGAAGTAGCTGAACTGTAAAGAACAGTAGAAGACTAATCAAGAGTAAAATCCAGAGCCAACAACTGAAGACTGCTTTACTGACTCCAAAACCAGTGAATGTAGAATAAGTTGCTAGTCCCCTACAACGCTTATTCTACAATATTAAATTCAGCTGGCTCTGGGGCTGTAAGTTTTAACCTCAATAAACTATCTATCTATAACAAATATGATAAATACATGTAATTATCCATAAACAGTTTTCAATATTTGTTTAATTTTAAAAATTATTTGTGCCCACAATAAAATTAGACGGGTCCCCTTGATGAAAAATTCTATAGCACAATGAAAAAGTTCATTGATACAAAGCTATAGTGATTGTTAAAACTTTAACTGTTACCAACATGAACTGATCAACAACATCAACAGCAACACTGCTACTTTAAAAAAAAGTAATAGCACAAAGTCTGTATCCTTTGATCTGTTGTAAGTTTAGTAAAATGTATAAAGCACAAAAGCACGGATAATGAATCAATAATGATAATGAGTAAAACAAAGGGGGAAGTATCCAGTAAAAGAGTGCACATAGTATTAAATAAGATGAAGAAGAATTTCACAATTAAATTCACTTTCAAATTTAAAGTATATGCTAAATACATTGTGATATAAAAAATAGAATTTCAAGTGTTGCCTACTGGATATTTTAATATAACAGCTTCTTGATGCCAACATTTGTAAAACATTTGATATGAATTGCTGTTAAAAAGAGTATAATGAAAACAAAACAATCAGTAAAAAACAAACAGTACATAACATTTTGATGTTATCTATTCCTAATATATATTTTTTAAATATACGTAATGATCAAAAATGGTTTTTACGTATTACACCTTTTTTTTAATTAGTAAATGACAAACAAAGCAATATTTGTCTGAAAAAAATTCGTGCAGAGGGTTTCACCTGCAAAAAAAAATCTTGCACAAGCAATGGGCGAAAAAAAAATTAATGCAAGCTGAAAATCCCCCCCCCCCCCATCACTTTTCTAATGGTCCGTCCCTAGGGCTACATGTTCCTCTTCATAATCCCTCTCCAATATATACAGTTTAATTTCAATCTTAGCAATCCGGTTAAAGAAGGTGTCAATTTCATTTAGTTCTCTTCTCAAGGTTTTTGATATCCCTCTAGCTTTACACAAACTTCGTCTCCAAGTCCTCACTTGCTCTAACTCTGGTTCATTCTTTTCCATCCTCCTCCTCTTCAGTTTATATTTAGGTTTATCAGATCGTTTCCTTAAAACTTTTTATCTACAGAAGTAGATTTAAGCCCTTAAATGCCGATTAAGATCAAGTTGCGTTCGTTACTAACCAACAATTTGCTACCATAATATACATTTGTGCGCGTGCAGAATCCGTTTTTCTCTTTCTTTTTACGCTTACCTCACGATTCAAATTTTAAATTTCAAAATTTATGTCGTCAATTAAAATCTTCGTATTAATAAGCTAATGCGAAGGATTTTACTGTGCTTTCACCCTTTGCCTCAAGTTACTGGAAAATCGAAATCTTTCACAATGGTAAGAGTTATATAATTTCTCCGGATGCGTTCATCATTTCACTCTACTCGTGAATAGCAAATTCCAATTCAAAATAAATAAATAAAAATAAATAAATCGTCTATATTTTACCTATTTGTTAATGTCCCAAGTCATCTTCTGCTGCTTCGACGTCAGATGCAAATCTTGACGCATCGTTCGTCTCCGACGAAATGCTTGCTACCATTTCCATCCCAAAAGCAAAGGCCGTAAGAAGAACCAAGAAAAGCAAAAGGTAATTCCCAAGATATAGCAGAGTTTAATTTGCGGACAAAACCTTGTTATGAACCATGTCCTTCATTCACAGCAAAATGCACGTAGGGTCCAGCCAGTTTGTTCCAAATGGCCTTGAAACGTGTTGGCAGCTGTTGCTCATTTGCAACAATTTCCCTTCCCTATTCCTCTCGGTATCATTTTTTCCTCTGCCCAAAAGTCCCCCACAGCCTGACTGCCATGTCTTCCCTCTGGACTCCTGATGAGACAGGGAATACATGTTTTGCCGTTTTCGAAAGACATGGTTGATCTTTAAATAGTGAGCTCACTAATTAGCTTTTCTTTTCATATAATTACCATTATTAAAATTTTAAAATAGTTATCGTCACTAAGACGAAAATCTTCACTCCATATAGGAAAGAAAAATTAAAAAACAGAAAAGAGCCAAGCAAAAAGATGCAAAAAAGCAAAAAACAAAATCAGTAATGAGCCAAACACTACTCAAGGAGTTGATCAAAGCAAAACAGCTAGCTGCACAGGTCACTTGTCAGTCAAGGAAGCTAATCCAGACAATAAAAAATATGGAGCAAAATTTAAAATAAAAACAAATAAAGGAATGTAAATCTCTTATTAGTCCTGGCTGTTGCAAATTCCCCTTCTATTGGGTCATTCCCCCCTCTATCTCTCCTAGGCGTGTCCTAACTTTCCTGCCCCCACCAGCCTGTTGTCAAAAAATCAGTCGTTATTCTCTAAAACAGTTTTATTCCCTTTATCACAAGTAACAGTTTTATTCCGATTTGGCTATTTTACGGAGACAAAATTATGGTGGTTGAAACAATAGGCCAGTTCCGAGTTGCCTTTAGCCTCTCTATCAAAGCGAGGCTAGGTGCGAAACCTTTCATATGAAAATGAGTTTTCATTCACATGCAAATAGTTTTATTTGCATGTGAATGAAAACTCATTTTCAAAGGCAACTCGGCTAAAGGCAACTCGGAAATGGCCTATTGTCATGGGCGTCTTAATTTATATTTCAAATTAAGCTGTGGTGAAATTTTCATTTTTACACTGAGCTGTGGTGAAAATGGTATGGCATGTTAGAATTTATAAATTTACTAGTTCTCATTTATACTCGCTCTGTAAAGGACTGGAGCGAATAGAATTAGATATAACTAAGCCCTTTCACGCTGCCTCATTTTGTTCAGTGGTGTGTGACAAATTTTTTTTTCCGTATGTGACAAATCTGTGTGACAAATTTAGTTTTTGCATCTGTGACAAATTTAATTTTCGCATCTGCGTGACAAATTTAGCTTTTGTGTCTGCGTGCCAACTTTAAATTTCCGTCTGGTTACAAGTCTGTGTGACAAACTTACTTTTCGCGTCTGTGTGACAAATTTAGTTTTCGCGTCTGTGTCAACTTAAGTTTTCGCGTCTGTGTCAACTTAAGTTTTCCGTCTGTGTGACATATTTTATTTTCGCGTCTGTGTGACAAATTTAGTTTTCCGTCTGTGTGGCGAGTCTGTGTGACAAATTTAGTCTTCCCGTCTGTGTGACAGGTTTAGCTTTCCGTCTGTGTTATAAGTTTGGGTTCCCCGTCTGTGTGTCAGCTTTAGTTTACGTGTCTGTGTGACAAATTTAGTTTTCCGTCTGTGTGGCAAGTCTGTGTGACAAATTTAGTCTTCCCGTGTGTGACAGGTTTAGCTTTCCGTCTGTGTTATAAGTTTGGGTTCCCCGTCTGTGTGACAGCTTTAGTTTTCGTGTCTATGTGACAAATGTAGTTCCCGCCTCTGCGTGTCAACTTTGGTTCCCCGTTCGTGTTACAAGTCTGCGTGACAAGTTTAGTTTTCCCGTCTGTGTTACAAATTTAGTTTTCCCGAGAGTGTGACAAGTTTAGTTATCGCGTTTGTGTTTTAGTCTTCCCGTTTCTGTTTGTGTGACAGTTTTTGGGTCTCCCCGTTAGTTCTTACGTCCGTCTTACGGGCTTAGTTTCTCGCGTCTGTGTGACAAGTTTAGTTTTCGCGTCTGTGTCAGGTTTAGCTTTCGCGTCTGTGACGTCATTTAGTTTTTGCTACCGCGTGGCAAGCTTGGTTTTTGCGTTTGTGCGACAAGTTTAGTTTTTTGCATCTGTGTGACGGCCTTGGTTTTCGCGTCTCTGTTACAAGTTTTATCTTTGAATTTCCGTTAAGAGTTTAGTTTTTGCGTCTGTGTGACAAGTTTAGTCTTGGCGTCTGTTCGACAAGATTTTTTCACCTGCGTGTGGAGTTTTCACTATTTTCTCATTTTTTCTTTAACCCTTCATAGGGTTATGAGGACCTTCGCCAAAGAGTAGAGTCTTTGCAATCGGCCCTTACTGTTTCCAAAGTCAACCAGTCCTTGGGATCAGTTAGACTCCTCGCCTCTCGTCCTGCCGCGCTTCTCGATCCTTTCGCCCTCCTTGCGGCCTTGGAACAACTGTCATACCACGCTAGGGAGGCAAACCATCATCAACGAAGTCAATGAAGTCCACGCCTCATTAAAGTTTGCTTCGTCAATTATTTTGTGTTTGTTTCGCTTGTCTTTCTAAGCTAACCGCTGGTATGTCTTCGAAGGGGTCTTCTTATACCCTTAATTTCTGTCCCTGGACGGGGTATTTCGGGGCTGCTTCGCGGTTGGCTTTCCCCTTTTTTCTATCATGTTTCATTGCCGCCTTTTTCGTTGTCCTTTTGTTTTAGGCGCCCCGTGCAAGAAACCTAGTTATGATTTCCGCCCGAAGCCTCTTCAAATTTTGTTCAGTGGCGCAATTGGAAAGGGGAAAAGACTTGCGTTGCAGGCACTAACCCCTCGCCCTACATGGTTTCCGAGGGAATCGCTCATGCCACTCCTCAAGGTGTTATTTTCCAAGATTCCAGTAGTTTTGTGGCTGGGGAATTTAGTTGGCACCAGTCTTACTGTAAGTTCATTCTGTCAGAACACCCGAAGAAAGATGAGATTTTATCCTACATCGTCCGCGGGGTCAATATTTCCGATTTTTTCGTCCCTTCAAAGGCAACTTCCGGGAGAAATTTTACAATTCTGCTACTCCCCCAGCAGCGCTTTTCTCAATAGCAAATCGTGTCTTGATTTCGAGGAGTTTATTAGTTCCACTATCCGAGTTAAAAACGGCTCACTCCTGGTTTGGGGGAAAGTTGGCTCTGTTCAGCCACCCCATTTGGTTTTGCCCATTACGGTGGAGCCCACTAAGCCTAGAATGTGCCACGATGAGCGTTTTTGAACTTATGGATTAAAGATCTTCCGCTTTCGCTGGATTACATTTCTGGCTTACCTCACTATGTGTTTAAGTCTCATTTCCAAACCACTTTCGACGATAAAAGTGGCTATGACCACGTCAAGTTGTCGCCTGACAGTTTCACCTTTGTGGGTTTAGAGTGGAAAGGATGGTATTTTTGCTATAAGACCTACCCTTTGGTTGGAAGGCCAGCGCCTACGTCTATCATACGGTCGGTTTGGCGGCAACATGTCATACCCACTCTCTTGGTGTCCCCTGCAGTTAATATATTGACGACCGCCATGTCGGCCAACTAGCTTTACCCCGAGATCTTCAAGATTCTCTCAAGTGGTCCAATTTTCAGCTTGCCGAGGCTGCCGCTTTTATTGTGTGTTCAGTTTTGGTTCGTCTTGGATACTTCATTGGCCTCTCCAAATCCGTTCCTATTCCCCAGACTAGAATAAGGTTTTTGGGTTTTCTGTCTGATTCCAACCTTCAAGCTTTCCTTATTCCACAAGTTAAGAGAATCAAGTTTGCAACCCTTCGTGACTCCATTCTCCAGTGCCGAACAGTGTCTATCAAGACACTTCAGCGATTCGCAGGCAAGATTTCCTCTTTCTCTTTAGCTGTCCCGTCTGCTCAGTTGTACGCGAGAGAAGTAATGTTTACCGCGCTATTTCTCTGGCAAATCGTTCCTCTCGGCCCATCAAAGTTCCTGGTGACTTTCGTTCCGAGATAGCTCATGGGCGGTTTTTAGATTCTTGGTCCGAGTATCTCCCCTGGATGGATGAGCGTCATTTAGTAGTGAATGTAACCAGCGACGCATCCCAGTACGCGTGGGGTGGCATACTTTGCAATCCCTTTGGACCACCTTTGGAGACTCTAGATATTTGGAGAGAAGACGTCAGAGACAAACCTATTGCAGTAAAGGACGCCCTCGCACTGGTCAACACTTTAAGAGCTGAAAAGTCGGTTCTTTCTAATTGTCACGTGGACGCTCACGTAGACTGCCTAATGCTCATCCAAGCCTGGGAAAGACAGAGGATGTGTCGACCTGGGGTGGATGTACCGACCTGGGGCGGATGTACTTACCTGGGGTGGATGTACCGACCTGGGGCGGATGTACTTACCTGGGGTGGATGTACCGACCTGGGGCGGATGTGCTGTCCTGGGGTGGATGTGTCGACCTGGGGCGGATGTACTTACCTGGGGCGGATGTGCCGTCCTGGGGTGGATGTACTTACCTGGGGTGGATGTGCCAACCTGGGGCGGATGTACTTACCTGGGGTGGTACGTCAGTGTCCGGGCTGAAAGTACTCCATGGTCTGAAAGTAGATACGGGCCGCACAACCCAAGCGAAAAGTCGTATGAGTGCAATTGTCTTCATTCTTATTTCTCATGAATTTTCGAATTGATACGTATACATCTTTGTCTTGTCTTTACTGTACAGCTCAAATAATTATAAAAGAAACATGTTTTTCTCGGAAATTTAAGGTCAGGATCAACGCTTTTTAAAATGAAAATGTTTTCTTTAGTGTAAATCAATACCAATTTCTTTGTAAGGCATGTCTGTCCTATCTTTTGTCATTATTTTATAAGGAATAAATTTCAGTTCACGTTATGTTCTCTCTATATGAATCCAAAGGAGTCTTACAGCATCTATCAAAAGATCAGAGTTCAATTAAAATAATAGCATACTATTCGCGACAGTCCCTTTCACGCTTGCTTAATAAGAGATGGAGATATGCGACCGTGCTTGAGAGAGTAGGAAGTGAAAACGGATAGGGAAAGGGAGGGAGGGGAAAGAAAAGCACGCAGGCATAGGAGGCAAGCGCGATAGAGAGAGATAACAAGTACGGCTGCCAACAACTGAAGGATTGTCACTTGAACTGGGCCGAAATTAGATGCACAGCTCTTATTTATACTCGCTCTGTAAAGGACTGGAGCGAATAGCATACTATTCGCGACAGTCCCTTTCACGCTTGCTTAATAAGAAATGGAGATATGCGACCGTGCCCAGACGTCAAACGTTACAATGGCCTAACACCAAATAATCCGAGACACTTGCCAATACTCAAACCTAAAACCCCAAACCAGAAAATCCCATCTAACCACCCAAATCTAAAGGAGACATGGCGAGACAGCAACTCAGATGGTCCTGTAAAACGAGTCTTGTGCAGCATTCATGTTATAGGATGCGGTAGGAGCAAGCATGGCACCAACCAAAATGAGCCATAGCGTCTAGAGTGAAGGATAAAAAAATAGAGAAATAGCCACCCAGGCTCTAAAGCTGTGCAGAGTTTGCCCTCGTAAATTTGAGCGTCTTGCAGATAGTAACGGAGGCGGGACTGTAACCCTGTAAAGTAGAGTTTGCAATCTGCTCAATACGCGTGGCAGAAAACATCTTGCATCCCGGCAAAGAACTCAAAAACTAAAAAACTCCTTTTAGGGAGTCTTTGATTAGCATAAGCGGAGGACAAAGGGATGCTCTGCAATTGGTAAAGACGGCTTCTTACATGGCAAATATATACGATATAAAGGCTGCCAGCCCTTGAGTGGCGAACAGGGCATAGTGTTGGGGAAAACGCAAACGATTGTGCGCGGGAAACTCGCGAGAGACCCACCAAACGGATGGCAACCTGATCGTCAGTAATCCGACTAGGGCATTAGACACCCTTTCAGGCTACCATGGGAAAAGGGGAGCGAAACAAATAGCGCAGCAGAAGGCACGGAACAGGATAGGCGAACAAGGCAACCACGGATATGAATTTTATGCCATCTAGAGGAGGACATAGAAGTGATGTGGACCTGCGTCTTTTTCCGGGAGCCTTTGGAAGCCAGAAAGCGACATATCCTAAGCGTGGCAGATAAAACATCTTGTTTAACGGTCAAGAAATCAGAAAACTAGAAAACTCTTTTGAGGGTGTCTTTAAGTAGCATAAGCAGAGGACAAAGCAAAGCTCTGCAATTGAAAAGGACGGTTATACTCTGTACATTACAAATATATATGATATAAGGCTGCCAGCCCTTGAGTGGTGAACAGGATATGTCAACAAAAACGTAAAAGATTGTGCGCGGGAAACTTGCGAGAGAACCCACCCAAGGGATGGCAACCTGAGCATCAGTAATCCGACTAGGGCATTAGACACCCTTTCAGGCTACCATGGGAAAATAAGGAATCGAGATAAATGGCGCGGGAGAGGGCGCGGAACGAAACAAACTCCGCAAATGACAGGGAAATAAAGAGTAAACGGAAAGGAATACGGATAACTACCCGAAGTATGTAAACTTCGAGTTTAACACCAAGATAAACAAACGAACCATAAAATCCACTAATAAAGGCGGAAAGCACAATAAAAGAGTGCTAAACCGGGTAGAACTGGCAACAATAATATAGAAAAGGAAACAATAGGATGCCAAAGACATGAAAAATAACGAATCTGCAAAATTTAAAACATAAAAATAAATACAGGAACAAGCAGACCCAGGGTAATAAAAACCAACGTATACAAACTTCAACGGAACTGAGCGAAGCATGGCACAGACTCGATGTCTGTAAGGCAAAGTACTAATAACAAAAACTTGACAGATAAAGGCGTATAAACCTCGAAAGCACTACACAAACCAGATATTTGTGAGGCAAAGTAATCATATTAACAAAACGTGACAAATAAAGGCGTACAAACTCCAAAAGCACTGCACAAACCCGATGCTTGTTAGGCAAAGTACGCAAAACAAAACGTCACAAATACAGGCGTACAAACTTCAAAGGCACTGCACAAACCCGATGTTTGCGAGGCAAAGTACGCATAACAGAACGTGACAAATAAAGGCATACAAACTTCAAAGGCACTGCACAAACCCGATGTTTGTGAATGAGGCAAAGTACGCATAATAAAGGCGTCGCGAATAAAGGCGTACAAACTTCAAAAGCACTACACAAACCCGATGTTTGCGAGGCAAAGTACGCATTAACAAAACGTCACAAATAAAGGCGTACAAACTTAAAGGCACTGTACAAACCCGATGTTTGTGAGGCAAAGTACGCATAACAAAGCGTGACAAATAAAGGCGTACAAACGTCAAAGGCACTGCACAAACCCGATGTTTGAGAGGCTTGAGCACTCGACTTATCATGACTTATGTACTGTTTATTTCACTATAATTCAGCTTGCCCGAGGGCTGCAATTGCAGGCACAAGCTTCTGTGCAAGGAAGGCGATTCTTTACACAGGAGCAGCGTCTTGAATCACATGGTCTGTTGCAGCTGCAGCACACAAGCTGCATTACACCCTCAGGGGCAATCTGACAATCTGGATTTTGATTTTCCGTTGCATATATAAGTTTGAATGCTGGTGAAGGGCCACCATCCACTGCGGGTGATGTGCGAAAGTTGAGGAGTGCCATGTATGGGTCTTCACCATCTTGGAGTGATTTCTTGATCAGGTTCTTGACTGTTTGCACAGTTAGTTCGGCCATATACCATTGCTTTGTGGATATCTGGGACTTGACGTGAGATGCCTGAAGTCCCACTGCTTTGCAAACGTGACGAAATCATGGGAAGAGTACTGTGGACCATTGTCCGATATTACAATCTTTGGAATTCCTTGACGTGCAAAAATTGATTTCATGTGAGTTACAATGGTTGAACTTAAAGTGTCTGCTAGCAAGCAAACTTCAAAACACTTAAAGTGATAGTCTACTATAGGTGTACTAGTAGATAGTTCTTATGCTTTAAATTAAACAGATCAGTACCAACTTTAACCCATGGTTGATCGGGAATTTCGTGAGGGATTAAGTGCTCTTTCTGTTGTTTGTTTCTATATTCTAAGCAACTGCTGCAATTTCCTATCATATCTACAATTTCAGTTGACATGCCTGGCCAAAAGAGAACTTCTCTTGGGCGCACCTTAGATTTTTCGATGCCTAGGTGACCTGCATGTATTTTTGTGCGCATTTCAGAACGCATTGTAGCAGGGACAATAATACGTTTGTTTCGTAGGAGACCGTTCGCAGCAGTGATTTTATGTCGGTGTTTGTAGTATGGAAGTGTACGGGGGTCCACATCAGTCTTCTCATCAAGCCATTCTGTTTGTACATACTCCCGGAGTTTCTGTAATGCTGGATCGTGTGAGGATTCGTGCTGAAACTCGAGAAGTTTGTCATCACTAATCGGAAGATTAATGTGTCTGCAACCACAAGGTCTTTTCCGGGAACGTAGTTCATCGTGAATTGGTACTTCTGTAAACGAAGTACATGTGTTGTAAGAATCGTTGAATTCGAAGAGATTTGAGCACCTTTTTTTGGAAAATGTCTTTCAAAGGCTTGTGATCATTTTCAACTGTGAAATGCTGACCATAGAGAAAATCGTTAAAATGCTCGCAGCCAAAACAATACTGAGAATTTCCTTTTCAATTTGGGCATAGTTAGTTTCAGACGCGGTCATCAATCGACTCGCGAAGGGTACCGGATACCAGTTGTCGTCACGTTTCTGTTCTAGAGTGGCACCGAGACCGCTTTTGCTCGCGTCAGAAGATATCTTGATGGGCAGTGTCGGGTCGAAGTATTTGAGGACCAGTGTGTTGGTTATCATCAACTTCAATTCTTTGAATGCCTGCTGCTGTGGAGTGTCAGAAGACCATATCACATCTTTTTCCAATAATACGCTGAGTGGAGACATCAGCGTAACGTGAAATATATATATATATATATATATTGTATGATAGATTGGATAATTACACAAGAATCACGACAGGTGAGACTTCTCTAGCAAGAAGGTTGGAGTATCGCGACATGGTATTGAAATAGTGACACAGAGATAGAGGTTGAGGAAAGGAATAGACAACGAATATTCCACAAAATACTGTACACAAGAGTCAACGGCTTGGCATATACTAGAGTATGGGACAAATGGCAACTAGTAAAATTAGAACAAAGAAAAGCGGATGCCTTTACTGTTGCGCCCCAAAATTACAGTCTTCATACATGCGATTTTCAACTCTGTTTTTGGCTCAGTAAGTTTGTTCATGGAATAAAGGACAAAGACGGTTCTGAGTATTCACCAAAAAACGCTTTATCAGATTTGCGCTGGATTGCAAAGAGCTGTAAGAGAGAATGGTTAGCCGGAGTTGGACATTTTCAGAAGTCCAAGATATAAGCTATTTCAAGATTCCATTGATTCGCAACTGATGAAAACTCTAACACGTACTGGATTGGGAATCAATGTCAAATAGGCAAAACCAATATCAGAAGACGAAGAAAATATTCTGTGGTCGTAGGGATGTTGCTTACCAGTTTAATTTATTTACTTAGCAAGTACTTTTCGCTCCGAAGTGAAGAACACAAAGAACTCCGTTTTTCTCAATTGGAAGTTACTGAAAGAGATTTAGTCGAAAAAACAAGATTAAAGTACGGGTCTTTTACTGAAAAGAATTATGCTGGAGGATTACAGCATTGCAAAGTGAAGGCAAAAGTTGCATCTTAAGAACACTGAATCCAGAGAGATGTGTAGTTCGTTTATACAAGAAATATGGAAGTAGATGCCCAAATGACGTAATCAGTGTAGGTAGTCTATTTTATTTAACTCCAAAACGGAAGTGGAGTGCAGATGATGAGATTTGGTTTACTCGTTCACCAATGGGAAAAAATTCTTTGAGATCTGCTGATAGGGTGTTTCTAACACGGAGACCCAAAAACAAAGACCTAAGACCCTATGGACTAAAACAAAGACGCCATCTAAAAACCCCATATAAGGCACGCTTTGAACTGTTGAACGAACGATACTGGTTTCATTTACCTAATTTCAGTGTGGTTATCGCTTTACCAGTCACGACCATACAGCGATTTGGACACAAAAACGTTGTTTCCAGGGTTATTTTGACAAGTCGCCTCACTCTCAGAATGAAAAATACTGTAGTCTTGTCTAAATCCGTATTGTTTACATAAGTGCTGGCGAAAACGCTTCGAACGCAAATTCCAAGCATGGACAACCAAACAACAAACGAACATTTGCGAAAAGCACTTCCGAATTCGCCTTTTAATTTTTCTAATTTGATGCACGACCAGCGCTGTGTGGAGTCAATGAAATTCGTTTCCCGGAAATCGTGGTGACAACTCCTGAGATATTTCATGCGTTCGTCTAAAGAGACAAACCAAGGAGGAGACTATTACGATTTCTGATAGGGAAGGGGGCGAAGGGTGACATTCTATCTGCGAGGGTCAAATAACACGAGAATGAAGTCAAACCCAAACATGAAACAGTATAACATGCTTTATATCAGGTGCAAAAACTCATTAATAATTCATGAGCATATCAGCCAATCACACGACGCAAATCGATCACGTGTATGAGCCTTTATACCTGGTAATCTACTGTCATTATGAAAAGCCTGGTGGCGGCTTTGATTTCAGTCACAGGGGAGTTCGGGGCTGAATGGGCAAACAATGCAATTATCGCTGAATTTTTAATGAGAATGATTTTAAAATGACCGTGATATTTATATTAAGATCACACGTAATCTTTATATAAAGATTACTGATATGGGTAGTAATTGTTCAGGATTCTTAGTGCAACAAATGGTGACTTTAATATTTTTGTGCAGTACTGTTTTACGAAATCTGGTCTTTCGCCATTCTATTTGGAATCTTCTCAACAAAATAAACAACCAACAGTTTAACACGTGAGCCGTTATTTGACTGACACCACTGCCCTCGTGTAAATTGCCAGGTAAGCGACTGGTTCGCAGATTCAAGCTGCTTATTTCTACTCGTTCTCTACCTTTGAAAAAACAAAATTGTCAGCCGTTTTATGTACCGTACCTGACAACTTTAGTATAGCATTTTTCAGTACATGTTTTCCCTCAGAACTATAAAATCCCAAAACTTTCGACAGGAGCCGGGAAGCAATGGTCACTTCGTCGAAGACGTGGCACATGTGTTGTATGCTAATCAGTCTAGTCTACTTGTTTTTCTCGTATGCTAATTTCCTCTTTGCACAAAAGCGCAATTGTTTTAATTCCGAAGGGACACGCTTTTGAAAGAACGTTTTTGAAGCCGTTCAAAAAACTCGCAGCACGTGTATTATCAGGTGTAAAAACTCTCGGCTTCGCCTCGAGTTTTTAAACCTGATATTACACTAATGCTCGTTTTTTAAACTATACTACAGAATCCATAATAACAAGGACCGCGCAGGGGGAGGGGCTAGGGGGTACCCCCGTCCACTTTTCTACATTAAAAAAAATAAAATAAAAAAACATCAAATAGAAATCAGCTGAGAATAAAAAGTTTGCAGAAATCATTTCATCAATTAATGTTTTTAATGGAAACTGGTGATAAAATTTATTTTTGATCTAGTTCGTATTAAACGGAAGCTAGAATCACCATTAGCAAGGTAGACACGATTACAACTAAATATATAGTGGCCACAATTAAATAACTTTCCAGTTAGTTTAGTTGAAATGAACCGTTTTTTAATTGACTTTTTTCTTTCTTTTTTTCCGAATATATGATATTTTTAATGGAATGAATTTTTTTAATCGAAATTAAGTGTCTTTTTAATCGAAAGGAATAATGTAAATAGTGCTTTGACTGAATACATGTAGTTTTTAAGTGAAATTAATTGTAAAATAAGATTTTTTAGTTAGCTTTGTTATCAATAAAATAATAATTATTATTATTATTACTATTTGTCAGCGGTCGCCCTCAAAGCGTATATAAGGATTAAGATCACTCTACTCGCCCTCTTTTCGCGCCAGTCAGCTTAGCATTCTCCGCTCTCTGTTGTCAGTTCAAGATAACCGAAGAAGCCGCTCAAGATCCTTCTGCCAGTGTGGCGCGGCGTAAGCCCCGTTGACCGTCCCTGCTGTTAGCTTGTTTCCTGCTTAGTCTATTCATCAGAACGCCGTTCCTGGTCCTTCTTCGGAACAACAAAATTTGGAGGCGAATATCTCTTCTTATTTACTGTCATGTTAGTATTATATATTTTGTTTTATTTCACGTTTCCTTCATTCCTTGCCGCCATGCTTTAAGTTCTTATGCTCGCCATTTGCCTCTAGTAGTTTTGCTTTATTTGTCATTTTCAGTGTTATTATCTTTTTTCATGTTTGGTCAAGTCGGCTTTCGTTCTAAGTTTTCGTTGCACGTGGCGGTTCTTTTGCATACTTCTTTCCCTTTGGGTTTTCAAGCGTTTGCTTTTAGTATTGTTTTATTCTGTTTGGCGTACTGCGTTTTGCCCTCAGGGATTTGCTTGTGCTTTCTGTTTGGCGCATTGTTTCAACTGTTTAGCATGCTAATTTGTACTTGCCATCGGGCTTTGCAATACGTTGCTCGTTGTCACACGTTACAGTTTTTTGGCCTATAAGGCCCTACAGATTATTGTTTGTTGCAGTTTTAGTTCTCATGTTATTAATCATTTAGCATGCTGTGTTTGCCATCGGAGCTTTGCACTTAGATGCTTGTTGTTACAAGTTTGAGTTTGTTTAGCATGCTGCGTTTGTCATCCGGGTTTTGCACACGCTTTTTGTCACATTTGTTATTATTTAGCATGCTGCGTTTGCCATCGGGGCTTTGCAGTTGCTTGTTGTGACAAGTTTGAGTTTGTTTAGCATGCTGCGTTTGCCATCGGGGTTTTGCAGATGCTTTATGTCACATTTGTTATTATTTTGCATACTGCGTTTGCCATCGGGACTTTGCAGATGCGTTTTGTCACATTTGTAATTATTTAGCATGCTGCGTTTGCCATCGGGGCTTTGCAGATGATTTTTGTCACAGTTTTTAATTATTTAGGATGCTGCGTTTGCCATCGGGGCTTTGCAGATGCTTGTTGTGACAAGTTTGAGCTTGTTTAGCATGCTGCGTTTGCCTTCGGGGTTTTGCAGATGCGTTTTGTCACATTCATGTTATTATTTTGCATGCTGCGTTTGCCATCAGGGCTTTGCAGATGCGTTTTGTCACATTTGTTATTATTTAGCATGCTGCGTTTGCCATCGGGGCTTTGCAGATGCGTTTTGTCACATTCATGTTATTATTTAGCATGCTGCGTTTGCCATCGGGGCTTTGTAGATGCGTTTTGTCACATTTGCTATTATTTAGCATGCTGCGTTTGCCATCGGGGCTTTGCAGATGCTTTTTTGTCACAGTTTCTAATTATTTAGCATGCTGCGCTTGCCATTGGGGCATTGCAGATGCTTGTTGTGACAAGTTTGAATTTGTTTAGCATGCTGCGTTTGCCATCGGGGTTTTGCAGATGCATGCTTGTTGTGACAAGTGTGAGTTTGTTTAGCATGTTGCGTTTGTCATCGGGGCTTTGCAGATGCTTGTTGTGACAAGTTTGAGTTTGTTTAGCATGCTGCGTTTACCATCAGGGCTTTGCAGATGCTTGTTGTGACACGTTTGAGTTTGTTTAGCATGCTGCCTTTGCCATCGGGGTTTTGCAAATGCTTTTTGTCACATTTGTAATTATTTAGCATGCTGCGTTTGCCATCAGGGTTTTGCAGATGCTTTTTCCGTGTCACATTTGTTATTATTTTGCATGCTGTGTTTGCCTTCGCGGTTTTGCAGACGCTTGTTGTGACAAGTTTGAGTTTGTTTAGAATGCTGCCTTTGCCGTCGGGGTTTGCAGATGCCTTTTTGTCACATTTTTTAATTATTTAGCGCGCCCGCCTTCAGGGCTTTGCAGATGCTTGTTGTGACAAGTTTGAGTTTGCTTAGCATGCTGCGTTTGCCATCTTGGTTTTGCAGAATGAGAGAGAGAATGATGCTTTTTTGTCGCATTTTTTAATTATTTAGCATGCTGCGTTTGCCATCGGGGCTTTGCTGATGCTTGTTTGTAACATTTTCAATTATTAAGCGTGCCGTGTTTGCCATCGCGGCTTTACAGATGCTTCTTGTGACACGTTTGAGTTTGTTTTGCATGCTGCGCTTTGCCATCGGGGCTTTGCATTTGCCTTTTTGCACATGTTTTTATTATTTAGCATGTTGTGTTTGCCATCGGGCTTTGCAGATGCTTGTTGTGATGAGTTTCAGTTTGTTTAGCATACTTTTTCCTCGCCTTTCGGGGTTTTGCAGATGCTCTTTGGTCACATTTTTATTTTTTAGCATGCTGTGTTTGCCATCGAGGCCTGGCAGATCCTTGTTGTGAGAAGTTTGAGTTTGTTTAGCATGCTGCGCTTTGCCATCGGAGTTTTCCAGAATGATGCTTTTTATCACATTTCTGGATTAGCATGCTGTGTTTGCCATCGGGGCTCTGAAGACGTTTTTGTGACAAGTTTGAATTTATTCAGCATGCTGCGCTTTGCCATCAGAGCCTTGCTTATACTTGTCCTGACATACTGGAGTTTGTTTGCAGTGTGTTGCGCTTTGCCATCGGCTTCTTATTGTGAGTGTTTGCTTAGCATGATGCCTTTCACCATCGAGTTTTGCAGATGCTTCTTTGTTCAGGCTTTGTTTAGCCTACTGTGCTTTACCTTCGGCGCTTTACATATGCTTCTTTGTTTCACTTTAGTCATACCTTTTATCTCTTTCCTTTCTCTCCTCCGATGACAGTCTTGAAGGGAGTCTAATTCCCTACTCGGATTACCGGGGCCAAGGCTGTCATCTCTCAGGCTCTCTTTTATCTTTCCTTATCTTTGTGTTACCTTTCAGTCTTCTTTGCGCCTTCTCGATTATAAGAATGTTGGCTTAAATCAGTTGGAGATTTCTGAAAATTTTGATCCTACTGCCGTCATGGGTTAATAGAACTAGAAGTTCCATTCCCGCCCAAGCCTGGGAGATGACAGCCAATGGCCATGTATCAGAGGCTTTCGTTTCTGCTGTTCTTTAGGGTGACGCTCTCGCCGATATTAACACCTCAGTCACAGATTCCTTTAAAACATTTGAATTCATGGACGTCCGTCTCCAAAACCTCCACAGTGTTAGAATTCTAATTGTCTATCGACCGCCTAACAACATGTCATGTGCCCTGTTTTTTGAAGAATTTTCTAGATTGCTAGAACATGTGTTGTCTGAACCTTCTGCTAACTTAATGATTGCAGGTGATCTAAATTTTCACATTGAAACTTTTAATAATATCCATGCTACGCAGTTCATTAAAATTCTTGAAACCTTTTTATCTCAAACAACACGTCTGTTCGGTTACTCATATAAGTGGTCACACCCTGGATCTGTCGATAACAAGATTAAATGGGCAAATTGTAGGAAACATTAAGATCCATGACCCGGCGATCTCTGACCATCTTGAGGTGCTTTGTAACTTATTTCTCAAGAAACCTCAATTTAGGGAAAAGGTCGTCCGTTCTCGAAAACTGTGCCCCTTAGATATCGACTCCTTTTGTGAGGATGTTCGTATTTCTTCGATAGTCCAGGAACAATCCATGGATTAGACAGAGCAGTTCATCAGTATGATAACGTTCTTGGATTACTGTTGGACAATCATGCTCCTCCGAGAAAGCGTTTGGGGACAATACGGCCTGCTGTACCGGAAGTTGCTGTTGAGAAACGGAAAAGTCGTCGGCTTAAGAGAAAATGGGGGAAATCTTGGCTACAAAGTGATCGGGAAACAAATCGGTATCAGTGCTTTGTCGTCAACAATTTGATTAATTCTGCAAAATCTACATATTACGCATCATTAATTAATGAGCATTCTTCAGATCAAGGGGTGCTGTTCAGAATTGTAAATAAGCTTATGCAGAAATGTCATGAGACGCGATATCCACCTTCTCCGAGTAATGCTAATGCTTTGCTTACTGATTTATTTGCTGACTTTTTCACTGCCAAAGTAGAAAACATTCATGCTGCCCGTGTCCTTGCCCCTGCCCCAAGAAACAGAAATCTATTAGCTCATGATGATGAACTGCCTGCAAACAGTGCTGAATTAAACATCCCTCACGAGGTCATTCAAGAGGATGTAAATGAATTTGCTTATAACTCTCTAAGCAAGTCCTGTTGCCTTGATCCTCTTCCGGCATCAGTTCTTAAGGGCTGCTTCCCTGTACTGCTTCTTACTGTTACCAGGATTGTCAGTTTGTCATTAGGGTGGCTGAACACAGTTTCACTGCACCTATGCGTCATTCACTGTCATTTTACAACCACCAACGTCTGGGCGTCCAAAATTGGTGAGGCATATGATTAAATAACAAGCTATATATTTTGATATTTTTGTGGAGCTTTAAGGGTGTTGCCATGGCAACACAGTGGATTGTAAATCAGCCTGCAATATTTGGTTTCGTTTATTTTCAGAAAATCTAGTCGTTAGATTTTGTCCACCATTTGTATCCAGTAAACTCGTAAAATATTCGCGTGTTAACACTGGTCTCATGTAATTTTGACAGAGGGATCTTCCGTAATTTGTGTATGTAATCGCATGGGCCCGAGTGGGGTTGGGGATTGATGTTGCGCGTATTTTCGGAGGCTGTGGGGATTGTCCGGGACGCGAAGCGACGGGGGCGGTTTCTGCAGCTTCTGGGAGCGCGGGTGATGTTGATCCTCGATTTTGCGAGGGAACATGCGATTACTTGTTTATGATGTGGAGGGCAAAATTATAAGGAAACCTTTCAGACTTTTTAAGAGTCACTCAGACTTGAAACTACCCTAAGTGAAAATACTCTCTCGCAAACTTACAAGGAAAACTTTTCAACTCACTGTGGTTAAATAAATTTCTATTCGGTCAAGATACATTTGGCTGTTATGTACATCTAGAGAACATAGCCTGATTTTCATCGATAAAGGACACTTTACGACAAAAACAAAGCAAGTTTTATTTAAGCATACCTGTGTTTTGAAGTTTTTGCCGCTTTCATAACAACAACAAAATGGCGAGAGTTCAAACTTGCTTGCACAACGTTTGGCGATTTAATTGCTTTCTTTCACTTCTTTTAGCCTTTCTCCTGTTAAACGTATATTTTCCCTTTCATTAAAATCTGCCGAAGTTCTTTCTTCAGGTCCACAGAAATCCGCATTTTTTCAGTGAAGTGATGGAACTTTAAAAAAACCTTTTGTCGCCATGAATGAATTTCTTCGAGGTCTTCAACGTCGCAAACTGGCCTGCAGGCGCCTAGTTAATCCAAGATTTGACACAAATAATCGCTTCCTGTTTGGCGTAAAATGCTGTAATTCACATGTAGAATTCCTTTCTTAGGTATCTTCCAAATTCATTCCTTTTTTATAACAAAATCTCCGGCGAAGCAAGCAAGCGCTTCGTTTGCAAATTTTCTTCAAAACCCCGCCAAGCCGACTGAATGCAACGTGAGCGATGCGCACAACCAATCACGAGTGAGAAATTTTGATGCTCGACCAATCACGAGTGAGAAATTTTGATGCTCGACCAATCAGGAGCGAGTAATTTTGCCCTCAATTAAGGAAATAATGCCCTCTTCGTTGGCATTCAGCCATTTTGCCCTCTATATTATAAGTGGTTTAATATGTTTGCGTTTTGTAAAATCTCCTCTGTTAGATTTCAAAGTTTTGATGTCAGGTGAGTTCGGCATATTCGAAACTATTATTGTGCCAAATTTCGTGAAATTCTAACAAGTGGTTCCGTAGAAATCAGCACGTTTCCGAGGAAAGTCGCTAAAACATCCAGTCACAACTTTTGGTAAACTGCGCATGCGTGGTGTATGGGGACATGTAGTGTACCGCCTTGCAAAGTTACGTATTTGCTCCTTATCAAATGTGAGCAAAATTAAAGTAATCGTTTTTGTTTGACATCAATGCAAATTAATAGCAAATAAACAGCTTCGCTTATTTTGCAAATAAGAGTAAATTAAACGCAAATGTACTGATTTGTCCCGTAAGTAAATGTTAGGAAACAGATCAGTGTAAACAAATTGTTTTGCACCGCATTTGCCTGGATTTCCAACACCAGTAAACGTGATATTTTTGCGCAGGAAGCAAATGTTTGGCAATTGTATGTGAAAGTTAGAAATTTGCCTCGGTAGCAAAAGTGAGGCAAATTTGATGCAAATATCAACATTTACGTCACATTTGCACGTGAATTCAACCGGAACAAATATTTATGTTCACGTTACTACCGAAACAAGTAGACTGCGAATTCAAAGATACGCGTGACAAATGTTTTTGGCGCTAAATGTCAACGTTTTTGGTCACGTGACTTCTGTTGTCGAGGCAAAAAGATCAGCGCACGTGGTTGCATTCCTTTCTCTTTGCGTCTTGTTTGCTGTCTTTGCTGGCGGTTGAATCATGTTGCAACTTAAAGTGTTTTACAATTTTGACGGGCCAAGGTGCGAAGTAATATTTACTGAAAGAAATATTGAAACGTTTGAGGATCTCATGGAGGTGATAAGATCTAAAATTAAGTATGGACTTCATTCCTGATGCAGAACTCAGGGTACAATACACGGATGTACGTGAGCTCGCGAGGACTGAATATGAAAACATTCAGGAATGCGACCACACGCGTTGACCTTTTGGCTTGACAAACAAAGTCACGTGACCAAAACCGTTGACGTTTAGTGCCAAAAACATTTGTCACGCGCATCGCTAAATTCGCGGTCTACCTGTTTCGGTAGTAGGTTTACAACAAGCACAAATTCGGTTCAAATTTGGAGCCCCAAATTTGCTACATATTTGCTCAACTTGCAAACCTGAGTAAATCCATTTTTTCGTCCAGTGACTCGCCCTCTTTTCGCGCCAGTCTGGCGGTTCAGTCCGCCGCGGTTTGTTCATCCTTTTATGTCCTCATCTCTCTCTCTGCTTTCCTCGCTGTCGACTTTGGGTTCGATTTTTTCCCCGCCCTCCCAACCCATCTGCTACTCACTTGTCTGCCTAAAGCGACAGCTGACGCCAATCTAAATTCGCATAAGCACGAGGGAGAACACTGCAAATAGATTACTTTTATTATTATTATTATTATTATTATTATTATTATTATTACAAGTGAAACCGGAAATAATATATTACAATTAATTTAATACATTCTGTAGATTAAGGTCGAATTAAGTACGAGACTGATGGTTGAAGAAAAATTATCGCCATTCCGGTTTATCGCCAGACTTCCTTGCTCGTATTTCCTATACGAGCAAGGAAGTACCGATATATTGTGACTACGCTAATATTACGGCAGGGATCTCAGGCACACACAGACCCGCGGCCCAGAGGACAAAATGAGAATAAACAGCCACGTGCTGTTTCTTGACTGTCATGTAGCCTACATACGCATTTTGGGATCCCTGTGTTTTCATCGTGGAACATTATAATCCCTGTGAGAATACTGACATTTGTCTGATGTGTAAGCCGAATTCAACTATGGTTGCTATTGTTGCTGTTGTTGTTTTTTTCTTGGGCTAGATCTTTTTTAGGAGGTAGCCTTTCATGATAACTGACAAGTGGTAACACAGCAGAGCTCGAGAGTTGGCAGATGAGGCAGTTCAAAATATTTTTCATTGTTATGGTCCTTTTAGAATTTTCTGAAAGCCTTGTGGTTTTTGCAAGGGCGAAGCCGGCCCCCACGCACGCTACAAGCAGTTGCAAAAAGGTTGAGACACTTTCCAAAAAAACTGTTCATTCCGTATAAAAGCGACCGCGTAACACAAATGAAATCAATGTCACGTGCTACTGACCCCCCTCCCCCTTTCAATGTTGATGACTGTTAGTTTGAATGGCATTTTTGATCTGGTACAACATTGATAAGGGGGGAGGGGGTGGGGACTTGTTGAAAACCATGTTAGCCTCGAAATGCGCACTACAGTACACAATGTCTCAACTCTTTTTGCAATTGCTTGTCTGAATAGTAGTTCAATTAAAACACTAATAGCAAGAGGAACCGGCACGTAATATATGATTAAAATGTATCAATAGAAAGAGAAAAGATTAAATTTTCTGCTGATATATACTGTAACGGTCAGTGCGTTGTCATTAGTGGCAATAATGGTTCCAATTATTACAGTATTTTCGCGCTTTTACATGTCACGCTTTCGTGACATCTTTTACATGTCACGCTTTCGTGACTGTATAAGGGAATGAAAACATTCTTCCGAAAAGAAACCTTGTTTTCGGCTTTTATTATATATTTATAGAAAAATGGAAACAATATATTCTCCTAATACATTTCCACTAAGAAAAGGCGCTCAATTTCGTTTCATAGAAATTTCCCCACGGTCTACATGTTTTCGACGGTCTACACTTAACAACAAATAAAGATTACATAAGTTCTTACTTCTCTCTGTAGACCGTTGACCGTTGACCGTTCACGCGAGTATTAAATTACAGTCAGTGAATTCTGAAAGTACGCATTTCACTAATTGTTGCCTTCCAAAATACATCTTACGAAACATTTGGCACATTTTGGAATCTCCTTTTGGTTTTGCTTGTCGATTCTCACATTAAAGTGGAAGATTTTCCAGCGCACGGACATCATATCTGTCCCACTAATCGTGCCTCGCTCTTCGTTTCCACCGGATGTAGAAGGCCCATACTCGGCATTTCTATTGTAGTTATCAAACAACTCCATTTGGCGAATGTCTGGTTAACGGTTGGAAAAATCTAGCGGAAAACCCGGCTATGGAAGAATTTCACGAAATCTGAGTAAATATACGAAACTTGACAACTGATATACACGGTGCAAAATACCCGGCCAGATTAAAGCTAGCTAGCAAAAGGACGAAGAAATGATAATATTTTCACAACTAGAGTGTAATCCAAAATTGACTGGACAAATTGGACCAGCAAAAAGTTGCTCACCGTTTTATTTCAACGGGAACATGCGATCACAGTATCACTTGACGTATTATTTACACAGACTAATGCTTATCATTTCAATCTAGGCACGTTTCTTGCGTCAATAGCAAAGGCAAAAAAACCTTCGAGAAAGAACAAGAGGTTGAAAATAACACAATTTGCGTCATTGCAACAAGATAGCAACGTTATTTGAAAAATACGTAACGATATTGAGAAACTACGGCAACTTTTAGAAGAAAAGCTCCTTTTTTGCTGAAATTCGCGCTAATTAAGGCCGTAGAGAAATGTCAAAAAGGCACGTTTTGGACTATCTATTCTTAAACGCCTAATCGCAGTGGAATAAAAAGCTGTTTTTTTCAAATCAACTCATTACATTGATAACGTACATCAACTATGATTCATTTCCGAAAAGCAAATCCAGTGCTATATCGCGATATGTGACTCAGACAAGCAGTTGCAAAAAGGTTGAGACACTTTCCCAAAAAACTGTTCATTCCGTATAAAAGCGACCGCGTAACACAAATGAAATCAATGCCACGTGCTACTGACCCCCCCTCCCCCTTTCAATGTTGATGACTGTTAGTTTGAATGGCATTTTTGATCTGGTACAACATTGATAATGGGGGAGGGGGTGGGGACTTGTTGAAAACCATGTTAGCCTCGAAATGCGCACTACAGTACACAATGTCTCAACTCTTTTTGCAATTGCTTGTAGTTAGACCAATTTCTTTGTCATGCAATTTTTGCAGGCGTTCAACCGAATTTTTCAGCGGTAGAGCCGTAAAAATTACGACTCTCCCCATTGTATAGTAAACGGTTTATATTTTTACCCAGAGAACTTCCTTCCTATGTATTAGGCTCGTGAAAAACCCATCCGTTACGTATACAGAACAGCCATGGGTGATGGGTATTTTCAAATTGTAAGTTATTCGTTTTCATGCCTGCATGCATCGTTCATCTTTCACACTTCACTTTTGGCGTTCCGTGTGAATACCAGTGCTTAAATACAACTGGATTTTTTTTTCGGTCCATTTACACAAGCGGTAGAGCAACTGCGTTCCCTGCAAGGTAAAAATGATTGAGTAAAGGAAATCCGTAAGGTCTTATTTGATCAGGGAATTTACGCGCACAAGTTTGTTTTGCCGCGCCAATGAACGCGTCAACCGGTCTTCCTTTTCCCGCCATTTTGTCACTGAAAGCCCGCAACCGCGGTAGATTTGCTTAGTCGGTGAGCGTAAAAAAAACTGAGGTGAGTGGATTTTTTCCTCTTTTAGGCCTTAATAATAAGCTTAATACTTAAAGAAAATGTTTGGTATAGAACAAAAGAGTTGTTCCTGCTTCATATTGAGAACGATTTTGATCTTGAAACATGAACCCGCAGGTTATAAAAGGTATCAGGCTCAGCCCATGTTTCGTGTAAAATTGTCAAAAGCAGGGAATTGAAGCTCTCAGTTCTACCGGGATCAATTTTTTTAACTTTTACGAGATAAATAAAGTTCTAATTAACTAATTAATTAAAACCTGTTTATACACCTTCTGCAGCCTTAACGCCTGAATTGTTTCTTAATTTTTTAACGACTGAGTTTTGAATAAAGCTACGTGGCCACGATCGGCAGAACATTTTGCCTTACTTTGGGAAGATTGTTCACTTTTGTTTTCTTTTTTCCTCCAAAACTTTAAACGAAACTTTAAGCAAACTATACCGGTGGGTTTTACATAAAAATAGACATTGTCAAAGCACAAACGAAACTCGTGTTGTTTTGTTGTTTTCAGTGGCCATTTTTGCGAGAAAAAATCCATAACAATACTGAGCAGACAATCAACTAATCCATTTCAATGAAAACGAATGTCGGCAAACTAGATTAAGTCGTAATGTTAGATTAGAGATGACCAAAGACAAATGCACTGCTGAACGCATAATAGAAAGAAGCAAAAAATAAAACCACGCTTTCGGCAACTGAAGTTTTGGGGAATCTTTCAAAAACACAATCAAACTTTGAGAAACGAAAGCTGGTGTCATGATAAACTGAAAGAAAATGTATCCTAACTTCTGAAATTATGTTTAATATTTTCTAAGTTGAATTGGGCACTTTAACTGAATAAGTTTATTTGTTTTTCCACTTCTTCGACATTTTGAGCTACTTTGGAATAGACCGTCTTTTGTTTCGCCTCAACATATGCGCTTGTAATACTTCGCTTTTTTGGTTAACATTAAGTGTTCATTCTGCTGTGTTTAAATGAGCAGTGCAAGAGGTTCAGTATCCGCGTCGGGTGGGGCGTCGGGTGGGGGGTTGGGGTGGGGGGTGGGGGGTGATGGTGGGGGGTGGGGGGTTGGGGTGGGGGGTGATGGTGGGGGGTGGGGGGGAAGAGTCCCCCTCTGCGAATCAGCGGAGGCGCCATGGAGAGGTGTGCATCCTTGAAATTATAAAATTTTTGATTTTTTTGTTGGTCGACACGGCGTCAGCCCTTGCCTCGCTGCAGCGACACTACTGCATGCTTACCTCACTTCTTCTGAAGAAATGACAACTTATTGGGCCTAGTTGCATTTTTTTCAAGAAATTAAACTTATTGAACATGGTGGAAGAAGGGGGCAACAAAATAAAGCTTAAAGAGTTATGCTTAATTGGAGATAGTTCATGGCAATCTTGTGCAATGCGGCGGTAATTTTTTCTGCTCGCTCAGTTGTCAGGCGAGGAATAGAATCTTTCCGTTTAATTGTAACAAAAAACTGCACCGCGAAGCAGTTATCTTTGCAACAGCATCCTCCCTTGCTATAGTGCTTTGATGCATATTCACACGTTATGCATGCTATTAAATGCTGTGGTATCTTATAAGATGAAATGGGTGAAAAATTGACTTCTCATTTCAGTCATCCAATAGAAGTTTTGCACGGCAGCCATGTTGCATGGCAGGAACAATAGATTATTTTCCCTATGGGAAAGAATGTTCTTTCTGATGCAAAACATTTTCGTTGTTCCTGCCATGCAAAACCTCAAATGTACGTTTTTGTAGCAGTAGAAATAATTTCGGTTTTTTTTGTGCAGACATTGGAGGGGCAATGGAAAGGGGCGATGGAAAGACGCGGTGGAGGTAAAGGATTCAATATAGTAAAGCTTGATTCTAAGTTGATATGAGCTTACTACTGATTTGATGCGAAATGTTGGAACGATTAATTTAGCATGTTTTTTTCTTTTCTTTTTAGATGACGACATGGAGGAAATCGACCCTCCTCCTTAACCTCCCCCTGCTGCAAGGCCAGGTAAAAATTTTTGTTCCTCTTAGTTATTCTCAAGCAAATTCATAGTGCAAAACGTGTAGTGAAAAACTTGTGCATTTTTTAAAAAGTGTTTAAAAAAATTCAATGTTTATCGGATGAAGAACTTAGTTAGGTTCCAATTTGTTGTGGAAAAGAATGGATAGAAAACCAAATCCCTGATTTTCAATTGCAATTTGCATCTAATTTATAAAAAATGAAAATGAATATCTTTCTCCCTTAACATTGTATTGATGGGTAAAAGAAATTGACGATCAGCACAAACGATAATGAATATTTTTGTGATAGTGTTGTAGAAAACCAAATTAATTTTATAGTTGCATGTATGGTTATTGTACAAGTTTTATGTTATATTTGCATGTATTCCAGGCGAGGAAGAACTGCCGCCACCGCCGCCGGCATCGCCTCCTCCTACTACTCCTCCTCCTCATGATGGCATGCTACACGGGTGTGGCTGAGCGGCACAGCATTTCACAGTGAGTTCTGTTTTTGTTTGCGTACGTTTCCTCGGTGAGAATTAAGATGCTGGCATTATAAATAGCAATTCAAATGAAAGTTTGTTTCTTGCAGTCGTTAGAGACTACTGAGCCCTTAATTTGTTCATTGCTGATAGTGAACTAATCTTTGTAGGGTTCAAAGTGCTGCTAAAAGTTTATTAAAATGAATAGTATAATTGGTTTTAATTGCAGCTAATTTTCTTTTTCATCTGTTTTTATTTACAGAGAAGTGCTTCAATTGTGGAGGAAAAGGCCACCTTCGGAGGGATTGCTCTTCCCCTCTCCAGCCTCCTCAAAGGAGGAATACCAAGTTTAGAAGAGGGGGTGGAGGGGACAAACCATCATCCTTCAGTTTTTTTTATTTTTTTTTTCAGTTTTTTTTTGAAGAGTTTTTTCTAAGAGGTTTTTTAAAGAGGTTTTTTTTCATTTTTTTAAATTTTTTTTAGAGCCATTTTATAGTAGTGTTTGTTTATCCCCCTTAATAAACATTGATTTTTGACACCTTTGCTGTTTATTAATTGTCAAATATGGTATTTACAGTAGTATTTACAGTAGAGTGGAATGCTGTATCTCTTTTAAGGCAGTGAATCAACTTTCAAGAAAAAAAAACATTCGCCAAAAAATAACATGTTTGTATAAACAATAGTAATAAGCTTACATTGGCATAAGTTGACCACAAATTTTATTCAAAAACCAGCGCACTTCAAAATGGTGCACAGTTATAAGAAAAATTTGAAACTCAAAGCAAAAACATTCCTTGTGATATTGGCAACATAACCAGCAATTTTGGCTGAAATTAAACAAATACCGAATTTATTAGTGACAAGCAGAGAAGAAATTTGAACTTTATTTATTCAGGTATATGTACATTCTATTGTTGTGGTATCCAGTCCAGTCGAATGGAGACAAACTTACAGAGCATGGTTCAACCTTTTTGTAGAAAGAAATCTTGAATCATGAATTTTCGATGATGCACTCTCCAATTCGCTTCATGAAATGCGCTCACAGAGAGATAAAAGAAAATCAACGTTATTTTGAAATTGATTTAGAATGAATGCGTTTTATTTTGAATGGAATGATCACAAAAAGAATGAACAACCGATGGATCCATTTAATTGTTAATCAAAGATCATGATAGCCTTTAAATTTTTCCTTTGTTCGTTCCTTTTCAGCATTTATCGCAATGTGAGTCGTCAAATCAAAGCCATTGTGACTGCATTACTTTCACAAAATCTTCACGCTGAAAGAGAACCACTCCGTTCCATCAGAATCCACCAACGATGGTTCATTTACAATCCAATTCACGAGGACGACACCACAGAACAATACATGGCATACGCATACCTGAAAGATTTTTTTAAAATCATTCTTGGTCACACTCAATTCACACTGTCTTTCGAAGCGATAGAAATCAAAACGAACGAACAAAGAGAAGGACAAGCTAGATCTTATTTCATCAAATTTTTCAATGTTCTTTGCCACAATGTATCAGGAAGAGGAGAACCAATTCCAATTGTTGGAATCTTAAACAGAAACAATAGTTCTCGTGAATTTTTCGGCATGTATTGATGCTTTTTTTTTGTCAAACAGATCTTTCCGAACGATTCAATATAGTAAAGCTTGATTCTAAGCTGATATACGCTTACTACTGATTTGTTGTGAAATGTTGGAACGATTAATTTAGCGTGTTTTTTTCTTTTCTTTTTAGATGACGACATGGAGGAAATCGACCATCCTCCTTCCCCTCTCCCTGTTGCTAGGCCAGGTAAAAATTTTAAATGTTTGGGACAGGTGCCTCGTTTTATTTTTAAGAACTGAAAATTTTTGTTCCTCCTAGTTATTCTCAAGCAAATTCATAGTGCAAAACGTGTAGTGAAAAACTTGTGCATTTTTTAAAAAGTGTTTAAAAAATTCAATGTTTATCGGATGAAGAACTTAGTTAGGTTCCAATTTGTTGTGGAAAAGAATGGATAGAAAACCAAATCCCTGATTTTCAATTGCAATTTGCATCTAATTTATAAAAAATGAAAATGAATATCTTTCTCCCTTAACATTGTATTGATGGGTAAAAGAAATTGATGATCAGCACAAACGATAATGAATATTTTTGTGATAGTGTTGTAGTAAACCAAATTAATTTTATAGTTGCATGTATGGTTATTGTACAAGTTTTATGTTATATTTGCATGTATTCCAGGCGAGGAAGAACTGCCGCCACCGCCGCCGGCATCGCCTCCTCCTACTACTCCTCCTCCTCATGATGGCATGCTACACGGGTGTGGCCGAGCGGCACAGCATTTCACAGTGAGTTCTGTTTTTGTTTGCGTACGTTTCCTCGGTGAGAATTAAGATGCTGGCATTATAAATAGCAATTCAAATGAAAGTTTGTTTCTTGCAGTCGTTAGAGACTACTGAGCCCTTAATTTGTTCATTGCTGATAGTGAACTAATCTTTGTAGGGTTCAAAGTGCTGCTAAAAGTTTATTAAAATGAATAGTATAATTGGTTTTAATTGCAGCTAATTTTCTTTTTCATCTGTTTTTATTTACAGAGAAGTGCTTCAATTGTGGAGGAAAAGGCCACCTTCGGAGGGATTGCTCTTCCCCTCTCCAGCCTCCTCAAAGGAGGAATACCAAGTTTAGAAGAGGGGGTGGAGGGGACAAACCATCATCCTTCAGTTTTTTTTATTTTTTTTTTCAGTTTTTTTTGAAGAGTTTTTTCTAAGAGGTTTTTTAAAGAGGTTTTTTTTCATTTTTTTAAATTTTTTTTAGAGCCATTTTATAGTAGTGTTTGTTTATCCCCCTTAATAAACATTGATTTTTGACACCTTTGCTGTTTATTAATTGTCAAATATGGTATTTACAGTAGTATTTACAGTAGAGTGGAATGCTGTATCTCTTTTAAGGCAGTGAATCAACTTTCAAGAAAAAAAAACATTCGCCAAAAAATAACATGTTTGTATAAACAATAGTAATAAGCTTACATTGGCATAAGTTGACCACAAATTTTATTCAAAAACCAGCGCACTTCAAAATGGTGCACAGTTATAAGAAAAATTTGAAACTCAAAGCAAAAACATTCCTTGTGATATTGGCAACATAACCAGCAATTTTGGCTGAAATTAAACAAATACCGAATTTATTAGTGACAAGCAGAGAAGAAATTTGAACTTTATTTATTCAGGTATATGTACATTCTATTGTTGTGGTATCCAGTCCAGTCGAATGGAGACAAACTTACAGAGCATGGTTCAACCTTTTTGTAGAAAGAAATCTTGAATCATGAATTTTCGATGATGCACTCTCCAATTCGCTTCATGAAATGCGCTCACAGAGAGATAAAAGAAAATCAACGTTATTTTGAAATTGATTTAGAACGAATGCGTTTTATTTTGAATGGAATGATCACAAAAAGAATGAACAACCGATGGATCCATTTAATTGTTAATCAAAGATCATGATAGCCTTTAAATTTTTCCTTTGTTCGTTCCTTTTCAGCATTTATCGCAATGTGAGTCGTCAAATCAAAGCCATTGTGACTGCATTACTTTCACAAAATCTTCACGCTGAAAGAGAACCACTCCGTTCCATCAGAATCCACCAACGATGGTTCATTTACAATCCAATCCACGAGGACGACACCACAGAACAATACATGGCATACGCATACCTGAAAGATTTTTTTAAAATCATTCTTGGTCACACTCAATTCACACTGTCTTTCGAAGCGATAGAAATCAAAACGAACGAACAAAGAGAAGGACAAGCTAGATCTTATTTCATCAAATTTTTCAATGTTCTTTGCCACAATGTATCAGGAAGAGGAGAACCAATTCCAATTGTTGGAATCTTAAACAGAAACAATAGTTCTCGTGAATTTTTCGGCATGTATTGATGCTTTTTTTTTGTCAAACAGATCTTTCCGAACGATTCAATATAGTAAAGCTTGATTCTAAGCTGATATACGCTTACTACTGATTTGTTGTGAAATGTTGGAACGATTAATTTAGCGTGTTTTTTTCTTTTCTTTTTAGATGACGACATGGAGGAAATCGACCATCCTCCTTCCCCTCTCCCTGTTGCTAGGCCAGGTAAAAATTTTAAATGTTTGGGACAGGTGCCTCGTTTTATTTTTAAGAACTGAAAATTTTTGTTCCTCCTAGTTATTCTCAAGCAAATTCATAGTGCAAAACGTGTAGTGAAAAACTTGTGCATTTTTTAAAAAGTGTTTAAAAAATTCAATGTTTATCGGATGAAGAACTTAGTTAGGTTCCAATTTGTTGTGGAAAAGAATGGATAGAAAACCAAATCCCTGATTTTCAATTGCAATTTGCATCTAATTTATAAAAAATGAAAATGAATATCTTTCTCCCTTAACATTGTATTGATGGGTAAAAGAAATTGACGATCAGCACAAACGATAATGAATATTTTTGTGATAGTGTTGTAGTAAACCAAATTAATTTTATAGTTGCATGTATGGTTATTGTACAAGTTTTATGTTATATTTGCATGTATTCCAGGCGAGGAAGAACTGCCGCCACCGCCGCCGGCATCGCCTCCTCCTACTACTCCTCCTCCTCATGATGGCATGCTACACGGGTGTGGCCGAGCGGCACAGCATTTCACAGTGAGTTCTGTTTTTGTTTGCGTACGTTTCCTCGGTGAGAATTAAGATGCTGGCATTATAAATAGCAATTCAAATGAAAGTTTGTTTCTTGCAGTCGTTAGAGACTACTGAGCCCTTAATTTGTTCATTGCTGATAGTGAACTAATCTTTGTAGGGTTCAAAGTGCTGCTAAAAGTTTATTAAAATGAATAGTATAATTGGTTTTAATTGCAGCTAATTTTCTTTTTCATCTGTTTTTATTTACAGAGAAGTGCTTCAATTGTGGAGGAAAAGGCCACCTTCGGAGGGATTGCTCTTCCCCTCTCCAGCCTCCTCAAAGGAGGAATACCAAGTTTAGAAGAGGGGGTGGAGGGGACAAACCATCATCCTTCAGTTTTTTTTATTTTTTTTTTCAGTTTTTTTTGAAGAGTTTTTTCTAAGAGGTTTTTTAAAGAGGTTTTTTTTCATTTTTTTAAATTTTTTTTAGAGCCATTTTATAGTAGTGTTTGTTTATCCCCCTTAATAAACATTGATTTTTGACACCTTTGCTGTTTATTAATTGTCAAATATGGTATTTACAGTAGTATTTACAGTAGAGTGGAATGCTGTATCTCTTTTAAGGCAGTGAATCAACTTTCAAGAAAAAAAAACATTCGCCAAAAAATAACATGTTTGTATAAACAATAGTAATAAGCTTACATTGGCATAAGTTGACCACAAATTTTATTCAAAAACCAGCGCACTTCAAAATGGTGCACAGTTATAAGAAAAATTTGAAACTCAAAGCAAAAACATTCCTTGTGATATTGGCAACATAACCAGCAATTTTGGCTGAAATTAAACAAATACCGAATTTATTAGTGACAAGCAGAGAAGAAATTTGAACTTTATTTATTCAGGTATATGTACATTCTATTGTTGTGGTATCCAGTCCAGTCGAATGGAGACAAACTTACAGAGCATGGTTCAACCTTTTTGTAGAAAGAAATCTTGAATCATGAATTTTCGATGATGCACTCTCCAATTCGCTTCATGAAATGCGCTCACAGAGAGATAAAAGAAAATCAACGTTATTTTGAAATTGATTTAGAACGAATGCGTTTTATTTTGAATGGAATGATCACAAAAAGAATGAACAACCGATGGATCCATTTAATTGTTAATCAAAGATCATGATAGCCTTTAAATTTTTCCTTTGTTCGTTCCTTTTCAGCATTTATCGCAATGTGAGTCGTCAAATCAAAGCCATTGTGACTGCATTACTTTCACAAAATCTTCACGCTGAAAGAGAACCACTCCGTTCCATCAGAATCCACCAACGATGGTTCATTTACAATCCAATCCACGAGGACGACACCACAGAACAATACATGGCATACGCATACCTGAAAGATTTTTTTAAAATCATTCTTGGTCACACTCAATTCACACTGTCTTTCGAAGCGATAGAAATCAAAACGAACGAACAAAGAGAAGGACAAGCTAGATCTTATTTCATCAAATTTTTCAATGTTCTTTGCCACAATGTATCAGGAAGAGGAGAACCAATTCCAATTGTTGGAATCTTAAACAGAAACAATAGTTCTCGTGAATTTTTCGGCATGTATTGATGCTTTTTTTTTTGTCAAACAGATCTTTCCGAACGATTCAATATAGTAAAGCTTGATTCTAAGCTGATATACGCTTACTACTGATTTGTTGTGAAATGTTGGAACGATTAATTTAGCGTGTTTTTTTCTTTTCTTTTTAGATGACGACATGGAGGAAATCGACCATCCTCCTTCCCCTCTCCCTGTTGCTAGGCCAGGTAAAAATTTTAAATGTTTGGGACAGGTGCCTCGTTTTATTTTTAAGAACTGAAAATTTTTGTTCCTCCTAGTTATTCTCAAGCAAATTCATAGTGCAAAACGTGTAGTGAAAAACTTGTGCATTTTTTAAAAAGTGTTTAAAAAATTCAATGTTTATCGGATGAAGAACTTAGTTAGGTTCCAATTTGTTGTGGAAAAGAATGGATAGAAAACCAAATCCCTGATTTTCAATTGCAATTTGCATCTAATTTATAAAAAATGAAAATGAATATCTTTCTCCCTTAACATTGTATTGATGGGTAAAAGAAATTGACGATCAGCACAAACGATAATGAATATTTTTGTGATAGTGTTGTAGTAAACCAAATTAATTTTATAGTTGCATGTATGGTTATTGTACAAGTTTTATGTTATATTTGCATGTATTCCAGGCGAGGAAGAACTGCCGCCACCGCCGCCGGCATCGCCTCCTCCTCCTCATGATGGCATGCTACACGGGTGTGGCCGAGCGGCACAGCATTTCACAGTGAGTTCTGTTTTTGTTTGCGTACGTTTCCTCGGTGAGAATTAAGATGCTGGCATTATAAATAGCAATTCAAATGAAAGTTTGTTTCTTGCAGTCGTTAGAGACTACTGAGCCCTTAATTTGTTCATTGCTGATAGTGAACTAATCTTTGTAGGGTTCAAAGTGCTGCTAAAAGTTTATTAAAATGAATAGTATAATTGGTTTTAATTGCAGCTAATTTTCTTTTTCATCTGTTTTTATTTACAGAGAAGTGCTTCAATTGTGGAGGAAAAGGCCACCTTCGGAGGGATTGCTCTTCCCCTCTCCAGCCTCCTCAAAGGAGGAATACCAAGTTTAGAAGAGGGGGTGGAGGGGACAAACCATCATCCTTCAGTTTTTTTTATTTTTTTTTTTCAGTTTTTTTTGAAGAGTTTTTTCTAAGAGGTTTTTTTAAAGAGGTTTTTTTTCATTTTTTTAAATTTTTTTTAGAGCCATTTTATAGTAGTGTTTGTTTATCCCCCTTAATAAACATTGATTTTTGACACCTTTGCTGTTTATTAATTGTCAAATATGGTATTTACAGTAGTATTTACAGTAGAGTGGAATGCTGTATCTCTTTTAAGGCAGTGAATCAACTTTCAAGAAAAAAAAAACATTCGCCAAAAAATAACATGTTTGTATAAACAATAGTAATAAGCTTACATTGGCATAAGTTGACCACAAATTTTATTCAAAAACCAGCGCACTTCAAAATGGTGCACAGTTATAAGAAAAATTTGAAACTCAAAGCAAAAACATTCCTTGTGATATTGGCAACATAACCAGCAATTTTGGCTGAAATTAAACAAATACCGAATTTATTAGTGACAAGCAGAGAAGAAATTTGAACTTTATTTATTCAGGTATATGTACATTCTATTGTTGTGGTATCCAGTCCAGTCGAATGGAGACAAACTTACAGAGCATGGTTCAACCTTTTTGTAGAAAGAAATCTTGAATCATGAATTTTCGATGATGCACTCTCCAATTCGCTTCATGAAATGCGCTCACAGAGAGATAAAAGAAAATCAACGTTATTTTGAAATTGATTTAGAACGAATGCGTTTTATTTTGAATGGAATGATCACAAAAAGAATGAACAACCGATGGATCCATTTAATTGTTAATCAAAGATCATGATAGCCTTTAAATTTTTCCTTTGTTCGTTCCTTTTCAGCATTTATCGCAATGTGAGTCGTCAAATCAAAGCCATTGTGACTGCATTACTTTCACAAAATCTTCACGCTGAAAGAGAACCACTCCGTTCCATCAGAATCCACCAACGATGGTTCATTTACAATCCAATTCACGAGGACGACACCACAGAACAATACATGGCATACGCATACCTGAAAGATTTTTTTAAAATCATTCTTGGTCACACTCAATTCACACTGTCTTTCGAAGCGATAGAAATCAAAACGAACGAACAAAGAGAAGGACAAGCTAGATCTTATTTCATCAAATTTTTCAATGTTCTTTGCCACAATGTATCAGGAAGAGGAGAACCAATTCCAATTGTTGGAATCTTAAACAGAAACAATAGTTCTCGTGAATTTTTCGGCATGTATTGATGCTTTTTTTTTGTCAAACAGATCTTTCCGAACGATTCAATATAGTAAAGCTTGATTCTAAGCTGATATACGCTTACTACTGATTTGTTGTGAAATGTTGGAACGATTAATTTAGCGTGTTTTTTTCTTTTCTTTTTAGATGACGACATGGAGGAAATCGACCATCCTCCTTCCCCTCTCCCTGTTGCTAGGCCAGGTAAAAATTTTAAATGTTTGGGACAGGTGCCTCGTTTTATTTTTAAGAACTGAAAATTTTTGTTCCTCCTAGTTATTCTCAAGCAAATTCATAGTGCAAAACGTGTAGTGAAAAACTTGTGCATTTTTTAAAAAGTGTTTAAAAAATTCAATGTTTATCGGATGAAGAACTTAGTTAGGTTCCAATTTGTTGTGGAAAAGAATGGATAGAAAACCAAATCCCTGATTTTCAATTGCAATTTGCATCTAATTTATAAAAAATGAAAATGAATATCTTTCTCCCTTAACATTGTATTGATGGGTAAAAGAAATTGACGATCAGCACAAACGATAATGAATATTTTTGTGATAGTGTTGTAGTAAACCAAATTAATTTTATAGTTGCATGTATGGTTATTGTACAAGTTTTATGTTATATTTGCATGTATTCCAGGCGAGGAAGAACTGCCGCCACCGCCGCCGGCATCGCCCTCCTCCTCCTCATGATGGCATGCTACACGGGTGTGGCCGAGCGGCACAGCATTTCACAGTGAGTTCTGTTTTTGTTTGCGTACGTTTCCTCGGTGAGAATTAAGATGCTGGCATTATAAATAGCAATTCAAATGAAAGTTTGTTTCTTGCAGTCGTTAGAGACTACTGAGCCCTTAATTTGTTCATTGCTGATAGTGAACTAATCTTTGTAGGGTTCAAAGTGCTGCTAAAAGTTTATTAAAATGAATAGTATAATTGGTTTTAATTGCAGCTAATTTTCTTTTTCATCTGTTTTTATTTACAGAGAAGTGCTTCAATTGTGGAGGAAAAGGCCACCTTCGGAGGGATTGCTCTTCCCCTCTCCAGCCTCCTCAAAGGAGGAATACCAAGTTTAGAAGAGGGGGTGGAGGGGACAAACCATCATCCTTCAGTTTTTTTTATTTTTTTTTTCAGTTTTTTTTGAAGAGTTTTTTCTAAGAGGTTTTTTAAAGAGGTTTTTTTTTCATTTTTTTAAATTTTTTTTAGAGCCATTTTATAGTAGTGTTTGTTTATCCCCCTTAATAAACATTGATTTTTGACACCTTTGCTGTTTATTAATTGTCAAATATGGTATTTACAGTAGTATTTACAGTAGAGTGGAATGCTGTATCTCTTTTAAGGCAGTGAATCAACTTTCAAGAAAAAAAAACATTCGCCAAAAAATAACATGTTTGTATAAACAATAGTAATAAGCTTACATTGGCATAAGTTGACCACAAATTTTATTCAAAAACCAGCGCACTTCAAAATGGTGCACAGTTATAAGAAAAATTTGAAACTCAAAGCAAAAACATTCCTTGTGATATTGGCAACATAACCAGCAATTTTGGCTGAAATTAAACAAATACCGAATTTATTAGTGACAAGCAGAGAAGAAATTTGAACTTTATTTATTCAGGTATATGTACATTCTATTGTTGTGGTATCCAGTCCAGTCGAATGGAGACAAACTTACAGAGCATGGTTCAACCTTTTTGTAGAAAGAAATCTTGAATCATGAATTTTCGATGATGCACTCTCCAATTCGCTTCATGAAATGCGCTCACAGAGAGATAAAAGAAAATCAACGTTATTTTGAAATTGATTTAGAACGAATGCGTTTTATTTTGAATGGAATGATCACAAAAAGAATGAACAACCGATGGATCCATTTAATTGTTAATCAAAGATCATGATAGCCTTTAAATTTTTCCTTTGTTCGTTCCTTTTCAGCATTTATCGCAATGTGAGTCGTCAAATCAAAGCCATTGTGACTGCATTACTTTCACAAAATCTTCACGCTGAAAGAGAACCACTCCGTTCCATCAGAATCCACCAACGATGGTTCATTTACAATCCAATTCACGAGGACGACACCACAGAACAATACATGGCATACGCATACCTGAAAGATTTTTTTAAAATCATTCTTGGTCACACTCAATTCACACTGTCTTTCGAAGCGATAGAAATCAAAACGAACGAACAAAGAGAAGGACAAGCTAGATCTTATTTCATCAAATTTTTCAATGTTCTTTGCCACAATGTATCAGGAAGAGGAGAACCAATTCCAATTGTTGGAATCTTAAACAGAAACAATAGTTCTCGTGAATTTTTCGGCATGTATTGATGCTTTTTTTTTGTCAAACAGATCTTTCCGAACGATTCAATATAGTAAAGCTTGATTCTAAGCTGATATACGCTTACTACTGATTTGTTGTGAAATGTTGGAACGATTAATTTAGCGTGTTTTTTTCTTTTCTTTTTAGATGACGACATGGAGGAAATCGACCATCCTCCTTCCCCTCTCCCTGTTGCTAGGCCAGGTAAAAATTTTAAATGTTTGGGACAGGTGCCTCGTTTTATTTTTAAGAACTGAAAATTTTTGTTCCTCCTAGTTATTCTCAAGCAAATTCATAGTGCAAAACGTGTAGTGAAAAACTTGTGCATTTTTTAAAAAGTGTTTAAAAAATTCAATGTTTATCGGATGAAGAACTTAGTTAGGTTCCAATTTGTTGTGGAAAAGAATGGATAGAAAACCAAATCCCTGATTTTCAATTGCAATTTGCATCTAATTTATAAAAAATGAAAATGAATATCTTTCTCCCTTAACATTGTATTGATGGGTAAAAGAAATTGACGATCAGCACAAACGATAATGAATATTTTTGTGATAGTGTTGTAGTAAACCAAATTAATTTTATAGTTGCATGTATGGTTATTGTACAAGTTTTATGTTATATTTGCATGTATTCCAGGCGAGGAAGAACTGCCGCCACCGCCGCCGGCATCGCCTCCTCCTACTACTCCTCCTCCTCATGATGGCATGCTACACGGGTGTGGCCGAGCGGCACAGCATTTCACAGTGAGTTCTGTTTTTGTTTGCGTACGTTTCCTCGGTGAGAATTAAGATGCTGGCATTATAAATAGCAATTCAAATGAAAGTTTGTTTCTTGCAGTCGTTAGAGACTACTGAGCCCTTAATTTGTTCATTGCTGATAGTGAACTAATCTTTGTAGGGTTCAAAGTGCTGCTAAAAGTTTATTAAAATGAATAGTATAATTGGTTTTAATTGCAGCTAATTTTCTTTTTCATCTGTTTTTATTTACAGAGAAGTGCTTCAATTGTGGAGGAAAAGGCCACCTTCGGAGGGATTGCTCTTCCCCTCTCCAGCCTCCTCAAAGGAGGAATACCAAGTTTAGAAGAGGGGGTGGAGGGGACAAACCATCATCCTTCAGTTTTTTTTATTTTTTTTTTCAGTTTTTTTTGAAGAGTTTTTTCTAAGAGGTTTTTTAAAGAGGTTTTTTTTCATTTTTTTAAATTTTTTTTAGAGCCATTTTATAGTAGTGTTTGTTTATCCCCCTTAATAAACATTGATTTTTGACACCTTTGCTGTTTATTAATTGTCAAATATGGTATTTACAGTAGTATTTACAGTAGAGTGGAATGCTGTATCTCTTTTAAGGCAGTGAATCAACTTTCAAGAAAAAAAAACATTCGCCAAAAAATAACATGTTTGTATAAACAATAGTAATAAGCTTACATTGGCATAAGTTGACCACAAATTTTATTCAAAAACCAGCGCACTTCAAAATGGTGCACAGTTATAAGAAAAATTTGAAACTCAAAGCAAAAACATTCCTTGTGATATTGGCAACATAACCAGCAATTTTGGCTGAAATTAAACAAATACCGAATTTATTAGTGACAAGCAGAGAAGAAATTTGAACTTTATTTATTCAGGTATATGTACATTCTATTGTTGTGGTATCCAGTCCAGTCGAATGGAGACAAACTTACAGAGCATGGTTCAACCTTTTTGTAGAAAGAAATCTTGAATCATGAATTTTCGATGATGCACTCTCCAATTCGCTTCATGAAATGCGCTCACAGAGAGATAAAAGAAAATCAACGTTATTTTGAAATTGATTTAGAACGAATGCGTTTTATTTTGAATGGAATGATCACAAAAAGAATGAACAACCGATGGATCCATTTAATTGTTAATCAAAGATCATGATAGCCTTTAAATTTTTCCTTTGTTCGTTCCTTTTCAGCATTTATCGCAATGTGAGTCGTCAAATCAAAGCCATTGTGACTGCATTACTTTCACAAAATCTTCACGCTGAAAGAGAACCACTCCGTTCCATCAGAATCCACCAACGATGGTTCATTTACAATCCAATTCACGAGGACGACACCACAGAACAATACATGGCATACGCATACCTGAAAGATTTTTTTAAAATCATTCTTGGTCACACTCAATTCACACTGTCTTTCGAAGCGATAGAAATCAAAACGAACGAACAAAGAGAAGGACAAGCTAGATCTTATTTCATCAAATTTTTCAATGTTCTTTGCCACAATGTATCAGGAAGAGGAGAACCAATTCCAATTGTTGGAATCTTAAACAGAAACAATAGTTCTCGTGAATTTTTCGGCATGTATTGATGCTTTTTTTTGGTCAAACAGATCTTTCCGAACGATTCAATATAGTAAAGCTTGATTCTAAGCTGATATACGCTTACTACTGATTTGTTGTGAAATGTTGGAACGATTAATTTAGCGTGTTTTTTTCTTTTCTTTTTAGATGACGACATGGAGGAAATCGACCCTCCTCCTTCCCCTCTCCCTGTTGCTAGGCCAGGTAAAAATTTTAAATGTTTGGGACAGGTGCCTCGTTTTATTTTTAAGAACTGAAAATTTTTGTTCCTCCTAGTTATTCTCAAGCAAATTCATAGTGCAAAACGTGTAGTGAAAAACTTGTGCATTTTTTAAAAAGTGTTTAAAAAATTCAATGTTTATCGGATGAAGAACTTAGTTAGGTTCCAATTTGTTGTGGAAAAGAATGGATAGAAAACCAAATCCCTGATTTTCAATTGCAATTTGCATCTAATTTATAAAAAATGAAAATGAATATCTTTCTCCCTTAACATTGTATTGATGGGTAAAAGAAATTGACGATCAGCACAAACGATAATGAATATTTTTGTGATAGTGTTGTAGCAAACCAAATTAATTTTATAGTTGCATGTATGGTTATTGTACAAGTTTTATGTTATATTTGCATGTATTCCAGGCGAGGAAGAACTGCCGCCACCGCCGCCGGCATCGCCTCCTCCTACTACTCCTCCTCCTCATGATGGCATGCTACACGGGTGTGGCCGAGCGGCACAGCATTTCACAGTGAGTTCTGTTTTTGTTTGCGTACGTTTCCTCGGTGAGAATTGAGATGCTGGCATTATAATAGCAATTCAAATGAAAGTTTGTTTCTTGCAGTCGTTAGAGACTACTGAGCCCTTAATTTGTTCATTGCTGATAGTGAACTAATCTTTGTAGGGTTCAAAGTGCTGCTAAAAGTTTATTAAAATGAATAGTATAATTGGTTTTAATTGCAGCTAATTTTCTTTTTCATCTGTTTTTATTTACAGAGAAGTGTTTCAATTGTGGAGGAAAAGGCCACCTTCGGAGGGATTGCTCTTCCTCTCTCCAGCCTCCTCAAAGGAGGAATACCAAGTTTAGAAGAGGGGGTGGAAGGGGACAAACCATCACCCTTCAGTTTTTTTTATTTTTTTTTTCAGTTTTTTTAAAGAGTTTTTTCTAAGAGGTTTTTTAAAGAGGTTTTTTTTCATTTTTTTAAATTTTTTTAAGAGCCATTTTATAGTAGTGTCTGTTTAGCCCCCCTTAATAAACATTGATTTTTGACACCTTTGCTGTTTATTAATTGTCAAATATGGTATTTACAGCAGTATTTACAGTAGAGTGGAATGCTGTATCTCTTTTAAGGCAGTGAATCAACTTTCAAGAAAAAAAAAACATTCGCAAAAAAATAACATGTTTGTATTAACAATAGTAATAAGCTTACATTGGCATAAGTTAACGATAAATTTTATTCAAAAACCAGCGCACTTCAAAATGGTGCACAGTTATAAGAAAAAATTTGAAACTCAAAGCAAAAACATTCCTTGTGATATTGGCAACATAACCAGCAATTTTGGCTGAAAATAAACAAATATAGAATTTATTAGTGACAAGCAGAGAAGAAATTTGAACTTTATTTATTCAGGTATATGTACATTCTATTGTTGTGGTTTTACCTTTTTTTTTTTACTCCGAACACTGTATCCTTCCAAAATATAAATCTCCACACACTCAAATATAAGAAAGAAAGAGATGGCACCAAATGGGGAAAATTCTTTTCATTTCACAGAAAAAATGAAAACTTCGTCGACGATCGTTCAACCACAGCACAAAAGGAATGAATCGACTTAGATTTTCTTCACTTTTCACCATTTTAAATACCTGAATTGGATCAGCATTCATTGTAGGAATGAGATCCAACTCTTTATCAAACTGTCGATACAAAGATCGACATACCCATTGCATGAGTTGCCACCGCCCCCAATTCCACAAAAGATCACACAATGATTTCAAAATCAAACAAAAAAAATGTTCAGAAAAGAACGGATCGCAACTTAGGAGGTGATGGTGTTCCTCCAAAACTAGTTGTTGGAACAACCTCAACATCTGGATAGTTCGCAAAGTTGCTGTAATACAACTTCGTTTCAGGCATGCTATAATGCGGCTTCGGGTTCTACCAAACACCTCTTTCAATCTTTTCAATGTTTCATCTGCTTCTTTTTTCTTGGTTTCTTGTCCTTTTTCAGGTGTTTGTCTCCACAACAAACCAACCAGCTCTGGAGGCCACAAGATGGTGCTCTTTCCGTCATCTGCCACTGATATTTCATCAGGGTAGTTGCCATCATCATAGAAGTAAGGACCCTTGATGTACCATTTCCTAGGAGTCAAGAAAGGCAACTCTTTTTTCAAAGCTTCAATCACCTGCGGAGACAGCAATTTGAGAAATTCCGGATCAACCAACAACTCCTCTCGGAGATTCTTCTTAGCATCACACTGGGTATCACTATCTTTTGTCAAGGACAACATGTTCTGGTTGAAATGATGATCTTGATTGCTTGATGTGAGAGGCAAATCAGCCCATTGGAAGTAATCACATTCTCGCCATCGACAGGATAAGTACAAAAGCCCCTGATTCTTCTCAGACCTGCTGCGTTTCAGAGTCAACAGTTTTTTGCACTTGCAACGCAAAGGTTGATTTCTCCATGTTACCTTGATTTCGTCATGCATAGTAGTCATCACTGTGTGCATGTAACTTCGTTCTTCCCCTTTAGCAGCAAACAAACAGCAACAATTGGTGGGGCACTCAAAGTAAGCAAAGTTCTTGTTTTTGCTGAGTTTTTTTCCACAATCTCAACAAAATGAATCGGGCATTGTGGAACAATTGGTTGTGGTGGTGGAAGGTGCATTCGATCAATTCCACTTTGTGGTGAAACATTTGTGAATGGAATGCCAGCTGCTGATTGAACCAACGGTACTGCTGTTGATCCATTCGTCAAGGGAATCCCACCTTCTTCCACTGTTTGAGCATCAGCTGAATTGATCCAGTCTCCAGAGTCTTCCACAGTGATCACTTCAACAACTTTATCTTCTTCTAACTTCTTTTTCTTTTTTCCAGCTGGTACTTTAGCAGGTTTAGTTGACTTTCTCTTCGTCAAATCCGTCATCATGCTAATTTGTTTTGGCATTCTTCTTTCAGATCGTCATTGAAGAATGTTAGAACTGCAAATCGGTGCCGCATTTTATAATGAAAGAGATGACGCCATTATTTTCTTGCAGATGACAAGATACCGCTTGACTTCGTTTGGAAAGAAGAGTACATGGATCATCCCATTGGAAACGAATTCCATTTGTACACGGGAGGATGTGACGGTACAGATTACACTGCTGAAGATATTGCTCTGCAAATGGGGTTTAAGGAGCACATCATGATCGGACCTCTTCATCCAAGAGCAAGAACCATCACTGCTCTCACCAAAGAAGAATTAAGACAAGCTGATCCTTTCTTGAAAAAAGCCAATGAAACACTGAAGAGAAACTATAAAAATAAAAATCTGAAGAGAAACTATAAAAATCGAAGAAAACTTATTTTCAAGAACTTCTACAGCGAAATTATCACATTGTCAGAAATGTGACACATGTTTTTGCTTTTGGAGAATTGGCTCCGGACATGAAAACCATGAAAGGGGGAACTAGATGGACTGTACAATTAGCATTGGACAGTCACAAAGTAGTCACTGTGTACGATGTAAACACAAAAAAGTGGTTCGAACCTGTACAGTATCGGTGGCATGAACGCCAACTTTGGGTCAAAGATTTTCGTTTTGTCCCTCTTGGATCGATCGGGTGGTCTCCTTTGAACAAACACGTCCCCCCCCCCGTCAAAGTTATCTGGTTCTTCATAAGACAAGTGCAGTTGTTGGTTCGCGCATCATTTCCACCGAAACCCAGGAAGAAATTCGAAATTTGTTCAGACGAACCTTCAACCAAGCAAAAGTGAAAGCTCTCTGTGGTCAACTTGACACTTAGTTTTTAATGGAACACACAAAAAAGTTTGTTTTTCACCGCAAATTGAAGTCGCTTATCCTGTTGAAGAAAATCGTTACGTCATCAAACGAGAACCAATCACAGACGAAAAAGACATTGCAACAAGACTGTCAATCTTTCAACAAGAACGTATAAAATTGAAGGCATGGCTTCATGCGAATCATTTGGAGAGAAAAGCTATAAAAGCCGCAAAGCAAAAACAGAAAGATTCAGTATGAAGGATTAGTACAAAAATTTGAAGCGAGAGCATTTCACTTCGGACGGAGCGTACCTTAAAGAAAGAGTGAAAAGAGGTCTTGGAGCAGGTTATACTTTCAACGAGTGTTTTAACCATTTGTTACAAGACTTAGGACAAGCTTTAGGATTAGACAGATCTACAACTGCCAACATTGTGAATGGAAAAAGACAGTGATTTCAAACAGTTCAAAGAGTATTTAAAATATCATATTGTAAAAGGACTACAAAAAGGAAAAAGTCCTTGAAACATTGCTTGGGACTTTTATCTCGAAGTTCTCTGTGAAGCCGAAATATTAACCCACGATGTTTGTGATTGCGGACAAAAACATTCAGGATGAGATCCAATAAAGAGAAAAGAGAAAGAGAAAGAGAAAGGGAAAAGAGAGTGGGTGTTTTCCATTTGCAGTGAACTTTTGTGCAACAATCCAGAACATTTAACTTTTGCCTTTTCTGAAGAATGAAGTATCAAGACAATTTGAAAGAACATCTTCGATCAGATTTGAAAAACATTTCATTCGCTAACGTGGAAAGTCGATGGAAAGTAATGCCAAATGATGTTGTTGGAATAGAAAGATCCTTTCGCTACATCACTGAAGATGGGGAAAATTTTTACTGGAAAATGTTAAGATCCACTGATTCAGTAGTGGAACTCTACGTGACCCTTTTCTCTTGTCACATTTCTAAAGGTACGGGGATATTTGATTATGAATATCTCTATTTCACCCATGATGAAATAGATCAGTTGTTTGGACGGAATCGTTTCAAGCAATAAAAAAACCCTCTTTTGTTAACAACAGCTTCTTTAATTGCAGCATTGTAAATGTTTTCTCTATTACATGAATAAAAACGTGAAAAAACAAATCATCGTCTCTTCATTGTCTCTGTTCTACAAGCTTCCAAGGAACTTTAACACAATTTCATTTTGTTCGAAATAATTTACAATTCGATTCCACCTGGGTGTTTGAAGTTTGGGACGTTGTTGCACAATGTGGCAAAGTTCAAGAAAACATTTCCTTCCAACTAGCCAAGTCTTCTCTTGGATGGAAACAGAAAACCGCTTAACAATAAGGGGAAAAAACCTCCGTCTGAAATATTGGTCAAAGACCAAAAGTTCCCTGTTTGGATCTGAAAAACGATTCTCTTTGTCTTCCAAACAGCTCCAAAAAAATGAATACATCGTTCCACTTTTTTTCTCTTCTTCAAATCAGTAATTCAATAACACTCTTTAAACATATCCCAATTTGCTGGATCGTCACTGTTTCTCTGCATCCAGGGAGTGTCAGGGTAAATATTGTCAACGGTCCATGCTCCATCATTCAACTGTGAACTTAAATCCCCCAAAGAAACTCTTCTCGACATTTTCTTGTTTTGATTCAGAAAAACAAGTCAGTTTGCATTTAAAGGGAGTGAAAAACCGAGAGGGGTCTGGAAAAGACTAGGGGGATGAGGGGTATCCCCCTGTCTTTGTCACGTGGTAAGATGACGCCACCCTTATCCTCTATAAAAGAAAGGGTCCAATTGCTCTTCGACACCTCGACACCTCTTCGATATGGCTCAACCAACAAGAAAAAGTCTGAGGCTTCAAGGCAAGGAACCAGAAATCACCAACACGACTTTCAAATGCCACTTTTGTTTGATTACTGTTGCAACACAAGAAACGTACAGCAGCTGAACTGTTGTCATCAGTTTGTACATATCAGTTGTCAAAAAGAATGGGATGATCTTCGTCCACAACAGCATTGCGCCATGTGTAGACAAGAACCACAAACTCAACCACTTACACCTGTTCTCACGAACGAACAAGTTGTGCAGAGATTGCAAAACCTCCTCAACTCTGGAGAACTGCGGGAACAACTATCACACGTAAGTCCAATTAGTACTATCTATGGACAAACTTACGTTGAAGCAATTCATACCGTCTTTGATCATGTAACTGAAGAAAGAACATACATTGAACTGTTACCTCTTGAAATTGAAAACAATTTCATTCGACAAGAATTAATGTTAGGGTTAACTCATCATCTTTCAGAAGAATAATTCGCGATATTGAATTTTTTTTCAGAACATGAGAGAATTCGTGAACCGCGAACAACAAGTTATCATTGAACGCATTCAAGATGCGATATACCTTCTCATTTTTCGCAACGAATGGCAATGTCTCTCTTATCATTATCAAACTCAAATTCAAAACATCAACACTTTGGTCAACATCCTTGAAAGAAGCTTCATTGAAAACAACAATCCATTCAATCGTCAATCGAAGATCATGAGAGCCTTAGGCAGACAAACTCGAATAAGGATAGTGAGGAGAAGAGAGGGAATTCGAAAGATTCTTCGCTTTAGTCAGTGACAGTGACAGCGAAAACAATTATGATAACCGACAACACTTTTTTCCAGTTTTCATCGTACCAAATTAATTAGCGTTTTTTTTTCATTTCTTTTTTCAGTTCTATCAACATGAATTTGGTGAAACTGCAAACCTTCGTTTTCTTCAACCAGATTGGATTATCATGCTAATCAACATGATCAAACGACATCTCTCAAATATGCAACATCACATGTCACCCGTTGAAAATATTCTTGAAATCGTCATTTTCGCTTCAGCTCAAAATTTTTCTGATTTCGAATATTTCATCGTTGAAATATTCGCATCGGTTGTTGGATTTCATCCTGATGAAGCCTATGAACTATGTGACGATTATGGAATTTTCAATACTTGCTAACTTTCATTGAAATACCTCTTCGCTCATTCGAAGAGGATATGAATATGACTATCAATACTGGTTATCATAGAATCAATATGAATGATTGTCACTGTGACATGAACGGTTACATAACAAAAAGAGACTCAGACCAAGAGCAATGGTCATTTTGGGTTCTCTAAAGATTGTTCATTTGTTTTTCAGATGGTCACTCATACCACCCTTTCCAATAAAAATTGGGATTCGTTCTACAGACAGCTGATGACCATGATAATTCTTGGACTCCAAACTGCATCACTACCAGAACAAGGCGGAAGGATATACTATGCATTCATAGAATTTACAGTATCCGGTCCAGTCTAATGGAGAGAAACTTACAGAGCATGGTTCAATCCTTTTGTAGAAAGAAATCTTGAATCATGAATTTTCGATGATGCACTCTCCAATTCGCTTCATGAAATACGCTCACAGAGAGATAAAAGAAAATCAACGTTATTTTGAAACTGATTTAGAACGAATGCGTTTTATTTTGAATGGAATGATCACAAAAAGAATGAACCGATGGATCCATTTAATTGTTAATCAAAGATCATGATAGCCTTTAAATTTTTCCTTTGTTCGTTCCTTTTCAGCATTTATCGCAATGTGAGAGTCGTCAAATCAAAGCCATTGTGACTGCATTACTTTCACAAAATCTTCACGCTGAAAGAGAACCACTCCGTTCCATCAGAATCCACCTACGGTTGTTCACTTACAATCCAATTCACGAGGACGACACCACAGAACAATACACGGCATACGCATACCTGAAAGATTTTTTTAAAATCATTCTTGGTCACACTCAATTCACACTGTCTTTCGAAGCGATAGAAATCAAAAGGAACGAACAAAGAGAAGGGCAAGCTAGATCTTATTTTATCAAATTTTTCAATGTTCTTTGCCACAATGTATCAAGAAGAGAAGGAGAACCAATTCCAATTGTTGGAATCTTAAACAGAAACAATAGTTCTCATGAATTTTTTGGCATGTACTGATGGTTATTTTTTTGTCAAACAGATCTTTCTGAACGATTCAATATAGTAAAGATTGATTCTAAGCTGATATGCGCTTACTACTGATTTGTTGTGAAATGTTGGAACTATTAATTTAGCGTGTTTTTTTTTTCTTTTCTTTTTAGATGACGACATGGAGGAAATCGACCCTCCTCCTTCCCCACTCCCTGCTGCTAGGCCAGGTAAAAATTTTAAATGTTTGGGACAGGTGCCTCGTTTTATTTTTAAGAACTGAACATTTTTGTTCCTCCTACTTATTCGTAAGCAAATTCATAGTGCAAAACGTGTAGTGAAAAACTTGTGAATTTTTTTAAAAAGTGTTTAAAAAATTCAGTGTCTATCGGATGAAGAACTTGGTTAGGTTCCAATTTGTTGTGGAAAAGAATGGATAGGAAACCAAATCCCTGATTTTCAATTGCAATTTGCATCTAACATTGTATTGATGGGTAAAAGAAATTGGCGATCAGCACAAAATATAATGAATATTTTTGTGATATTGTTGTAGTAAACCAAATTAATTTTATAGTTGCATGTATGGTTATTGTATAAGTTTTATGTTATATTTGTATGTATTCCAGGCGAGGAAGAACTGCCACTGCCGCCGCCATCGCCTACTACTCCTCCTCATGATGGCATGCCACGCGTGCGTGGCCGAGCGGCACAGCATTTCACAAACAGCGAGTTCTGTTTTTGTTTGCGTACGTTTTCTCGGTGAGAATTAAGATGCTAGCATTATAATAGCAATTCAAATGAAAGTTTGTTTCTTGCAGTCGTTAGAGACTACTGAGCCCTTAATTTGTTCATTGCTGATAGTGAACTAATCTTTGTAGGGTTCAAAGTGCCGCTCAAAGTTTATTAAAATGAATAGTACAATTGGTTTTAATTGCAGCTAATTTTCTTTTTCATCTGTTTTTATTTACAGAGAAGTGTTTCAATTGTGGAGGAAAAGGCCACCTTCGGAGGGATTGTTCCTCCCCCCTCCAGCCTCCTCAAAGGAGGAATACCAAGTGTAGAAAAGGGGGTGGACAAACCATCAACCTTCAGTTTTTTTGATTTTTTCCATTTTTTTAAGAGTTTTTTCTAAGAGGTTTTTTAAAGATTTTTTTTATTTTTTTTAAAGATTTCTTTTTTTATTTTTTAAAAGTGTTTTAGAGCCATTTTATAGTAGTATTTGTTTAGCCCCCCTTAATAGACATTGATTTTTGACACCTTTGCTGTTTATTAATTGTCTAATATGGTATTTACAGTAGAGTGAAATGCTAAATCTCTTTTAAGGCAGTGAATCAACTTTCAACTATTGTATAAACAATAGTAATAAGCTTACATTGGCATAAGTTGACCACAAATTTTATTCAAAAACCAGCGCACTTCAAAATGGTGCACAGTTATAAGAAAAATTTGAAACTCAAAGCGAAAACATTCCTTGTGATATTGGCAACATATCCAGTAATTTTGGCTGAAAATAAACAAATGCAGGATTTATTAGTGACAAGCAGAGAAGAAATTTGAACTTTATTTATTCAGGTATATATACATTCTATTGTTGTGGTTTTACATCTTTTTTCACTCCGAACACTGTATCCTTCCAAAATTGAAATCTCCACACACTCAAATATAACTAAAGACACTCATACGAAGCAAAAAGCAAGGTTTTGCATGAGAAAAACCAATTTAAGTATCACTGCATTGATTGCTCCTACGTGCTCGCTAACCAAAACCTATGCATACTATTTATACCAATCATCTTTCCTCGATTCATTTCTTGCTTTAATCTGCCCCCGGTTGTTCAAAAGGTCAATAGAACCTTTTACCACAATTGCCGGTAATCTCGCAATCTGATTGGTTGAGGCAGCTGATAAATGAGAATGCAGACAATGGTGCTGACACTAACATGATGCAATTTCTAAACATTGTGATAAAAAAACAGATTTCCACGGTTTTCTGTGGTGGACTCTTATTTACCACGATTTACGTCATCACATGGTCAATATTTATGTCTCTTGAGTCCACAACATTTTAACCACGGAAAACTGGTGGAAATTTGCTAAATCCATCGGATGAATCACTATCCTGTGGATAGGCATTAGCAAAACTTTTATTGTATTATCCACTGGATAGTGATTTATCCAGTGAATAGGGCTATCCAACCTCTTTTTTGGTGGGAAATTTGCTTTGGTTCGAGCAAAAAAACCGTCATTTTGCACTTTTCAGCCGCACGATGCTTCGACTGAGTGTATTATGGCTTCCTTTGGTCGGCATCGTGTTTACGTTCGCTTGCTCGTCTGTCAGTGCATGGCTTTGCGGTGAGAACGTGGGAAATCAGAAAGAAAGCAGAAACCCCGCGCTTCAAGGTTAAATAAACAAGTAAGTATAGTATTGATATCGGAAATATTCCATATAACACCATACATTAGTTATGCATACCGTTCTCAAAACTGAAACAAAAGCCAAAATAGGAATCCAAAGCAAAACAATAGCGCGCATGCCTGGAGCAAATGTCTTGTCTGAGGGGTTAATATTTTGGTATGACTATTGTTTTTAATTCATGTCTACAATGTTTTTTGTTGGCGGCATAAGGGTTTTGCCAACCCTTCTCACAACTTATATTAACCCGATGGCGTTCATGTGAATCGTTCAGGGCAATACTCATTATATTGGAGTTATCGAGGCGCCATCTTGAGGTCTTTGGGTGTGCTATAAATTTCACACCTTCCCATGCCGTTCACATTGCTTTTGTTGGAGTCCTTTCATTGAGCGTTTTGATTGCCATCCCCTTAAATAATTTTTATTTTTAGTCATGCATTGTTATTAATATTGTTTCTGCTTTCAAATGATTGTTAATGAGGCCCTGTTCCTCAAACGATTTTGAATGAGGCCCTGTTCCTTAAACGATATTGAACGAGGCACTGTTCCTCAAATGATTTTGTACGAGTCCCTGTTCCTCAAATGATTTTGTACGAGGCCCTGTTCCTCAAATTATTTTGAATGAGGCCCTGCTTATTTATTTATTTTAGTTTTATTTAAACTTTATTTTGACATGGTATATTCATCAGGCATAACAATACTATAAAAACAATACTCATGGCTTCCTGTCGCCCCAGTACCGTCTGGCTCAGAACTTCCTGTCGCCCCAGTACCGTCTGGCTCAGGGCTTCCTGTCGCCCCAGTACCGTCTGGCTCAGGGCTTCCTGTCGCCCCAGTACCATCTGGCTCAGGGCTACCTGTTGCCCCAGTACCATCTGGCTCAGGGCTACCTGTTGCCCCAGTACCAACAGGTTCAGTACCCCCAGGAGCCATATGGCCGCTTTTACAGCCAGTTGCCTTTCCTCCAGAGCTGATGGCCCAGTTGGTGTCTTCAGTGACCGCTGAGGTCTTCAGTGACCGCTGAGGTCACGACAATATCCAGGCACTGCTACCGAGTACTCCTATTGCAGCCACCAGCCACCATCAGACTAACCAAGCTGATCAGGCTGATATTCGCTCATGCCCCGAAGTGCCAGTAGTTGCAGAAGCAGGTAGCGCTATCCAGCAGGTTGTCCATTCAGTGCACTCCACTCTGTCAGGTGAGACTGCCGATTTCCACCCAACCTCAGCTCCCTAGCGAAATATTAACTTCCACAACCTTGCCAATATATGCCAGAGTCCATATGAAACTCAAGTCAAAAATTTGGTCTGAGGAATACATTGATTTTAGTTCATTAATTGTTAATTCTACACTAGATAATAGGTTTCAACTTACATTCCAAAACGTGGACGGGTGTTCCTCCCCTTCACTGGCATTAGAACCAGTAAATAAACCCAAAAAAATAAATTCAATTGACATGTGGCTTCATGCATTTCATGTGTTTGTGGGTATTTACTCGGGTCAATATCCAGCTGAAGCCCCTAGCTTAATGAAATATGGAGAAACCATCCAGGATTTGGCGGCCAGGGGCCATAACTGGCGTTTTTATGACGAAAATGTCCGGTTTTTGAGACAAACCCAGGCCACTTCCCTCCCCTGGGGCACCGTTCATTGGCAACTGTGGCTCAGGTCACAGAATAGCCCTAACAACAGAAAATCACAACACCCAGCGAGTGCTGGGAAATCGGGTCCATCCCTAAGCGTTCCATGGGGATACTGTTTTAAGTTCCACAGGGGTGGGGAGTGCCATGGGTGTTCATTCAAGCATTCTTGCTGTAAGTGCGAAGGCCAGCATAGGGCTCTTCATTGTACTTTTCGTCCCTTCAGTAAAGGCTCAAGCCACCCATCCCAGGGTCATGCCATTGGTAGAAACTCCAAGCTTGTTACCCCCCCCCCCCGGTCGCCAAATCCTCAGCTCCCAACACCCATACGTCTTAAGAATTTATTGTTGTTTCTTTCTGGATATACCAAGTCAGTGGTAGACTTTCTTGCTGCAGGATTTACTGCAGGTTTTCCGTTACATTATGAGGGTTCTCGTTATTCTTGTCAGGCCCCTAACTTGCTTTCAGCAAACTTTCCAAGGAACTCGAAGCCCACCGAACTGCCTATCCTTTTGATGCACCTCCTTTACTCGTTTTTCGAATTTCTCCGCTTGGTTTAGTGCCCAAGAAAACTGAGGGCGAATTCCGCTTTATTCATCACTTGTCGTTTCCGAAGGGGTCATCCCTAAATGATGGCATTCCCTCACACTATAGCAGTGTCTCGTATGTAGAAGATGTGTAGAAGATGCCATCAGGTTCATTAAGTCAACAGGATCAGGTTGTTTTCTAGCAAAAACAGACAAAGAATGCCTTTCGGATTATCCCCATTAGACCCCAAGACTATAATCTCTTGGGTATGTGTTGGCAGGGTTTATATCACTATGACCGTTGCATGCCGATGGGTTGTTCCAGTTCCTGCAAAACTTTTGAGATTTTCTTTTCTGCAATTGAATGGATTGCCCAGAACAAGTTAAACATTACAAATATTTTACATTTGTTAGACGATTTTCTTCTCGTCGCCCCCTCAGAGAAACTCTGTCAAGATCAATTAGACTTTTTTCTCCTTTTGTGTAGCTACTTGGGCATACCCATGGCACCAGAAAAAACAGTTGGTCCATCGACAACCATTAAGTTCGCAGGTATTGAATTAGATTCTGTATTGATGGAGGCCCGTTTGCCTCAGGAGAAACTCGATAAGTGCGGTCACCTGATTTCTGCCTTCCTACAGCGCAGGACAGTTACCCTCAAGGAAATTCAATCCTTAGTGGGCCTGCTGGACTTTGCTTGTTCAGTTATCGTCCCTGGGAGGGCTTTTTTGCGTCGCTTGATTGATTTAACATCTGGTGTTAAATCCCCTTATTTTCGAATCGGGCTAAATCAACAAGTTAAAGAGGATCTTCAGGTTTAGTTGCATTTCCTGTCGGGTTTCAATGGGTGCTCATTTTTTCTCTCTGATTCATGGTATAATTCTGACCAGCTTCAATTATATACCGATGCCTCTGGCGCACTAGGTTTTGGAGCTGTTTTGGGGGGAAATGGTGCTATGGGGAATGGCCTGAGAGCTGGCGACACAGAAATATTGCCATTTTAGAATTCTATCCTATTGTCCTGAGCTTGTATTTGTGGGGCAGTGAGATGAGCAATCGTCGAATGTTGTTTTTTACTGACAACAAAGCATTAGTACACGTGATTAACAAGCAGTCTTGGGATAAACAACTGTTGTTTTTTGTGCGTAAGCTGGTGCTGATTTGTTTAAGTAATGATATTGATTTCAAGGCAAAGCATATTCCAGGGTTGCAAAACAAGTTGGCTGATTTCTTGTCTTGGTTACAGTTGCAGACCTTCAAACAGCTGGCACCGGCTTACATGCACCGCACACCCATGGAGATACCCCTGCATCTGCAGCCAATCAATTGGCCAATATAGCCTCCACCTTACTGCGCTCAAGCCTCCAGCCTTCCTCCGTTCCTACGTATAAGCGGGCCTGGAAGATTTTTTATCAATTTTCCAACTCAGTTTTTCAGTCTGTCACCTTTGTGTCACCCATTTCGCCAGCAATACTGGCTTTATTTATAGCTTTCATGTTTGAGTCTCATTATGCCCCATCCACTGTGAACACTTATGTTTCAGCCCTAGGTTATTCTCACAAGCTAATGGGTTTTTCAGATCCGGCAAAAGTTTTTTATGTTTCACAAATGCTTAAAGGATACAGTAAATTGGGCTTTTGTTTAGATAGCCGGCTGCCCATTACACTGCCAATTCTGGACCGGTTAATATCAACTGCTTGGAAGCTCCCAGTTTCTCCATATCAACTCTGCCAGTTTCAGGCGATGTGCTCGCTGGCATTTTATGCCTTTTTAAGAATAGGCGAAATTACAGGGGTCTCTAAGCAGGGCACTAATCCCCCTCTTCAACTTTACCAGCTTACAAAATTATTGAAATCGGATGGTGAACAAGTGGCTTTTAAGATAACCTTTGGTAATTTTAAACAGTTATAATAAGCGTCCTTTTTCAGTTGTGGTAACTGGGCAACAACATTCTTGTCCGGTTCAATTATTGTCAAAGTATCTAGATAAGCGAGGCACAATGCCTGGTCCTATTTTTACAACCGTGGATGGTTCATCAGTTTCCAGATCTTGTTTTTGTCATTGGCTTGCTTTAGCAATTCAGTTATGTTGTTTACCCCCCCTGCGACAAAGGTCACAGCTCTCGGATTGGTGCTGCTTCCCATGCTGCAGATCAAGGGTTCTCTGATGCACAGATCCGTTTGTTGGGGCGATGGAAATCTAATGCTTTTCAGAAATACATTCGCATACCCACTTTGTCTTCTTAAAGCAGTACTATAGGGAACTTGATTCCGTTGTTCTTATGTGTTTAATTTGGTAATTTGAGTTTATTTTGGCAATTTATTGATTGACTTGTTAGTGCCTTGTAGCTGTCTTCATAGTTTTAAGGAGCAGTTAGCAGGGGCAATTGCTTTTTAAAACTTTGCAGATTCAAATACATAATTTGTTACATATGCCATATCAGAGGAGCGGTTAGCATGGGCGACTGCTTCCTCTTCATGGGTTGGGGAGCAGTTAGCATGGGCGATTGCTTCTTAAATATTTACAGAGCCAGGTTTAATCAGTTATTACATATTTCATGTCAGAGGAGCAATTAGCAGGGGCGATTGCTTCCTTGACATTTACAGATCATATTGCACCTGAGCCATCCCTTTTGTGCTGCGCTTGCCTGGGGTGGGGCAGCATGTGTGATTGCATCACAATGCTTATGGCGTTTGTGGTGCCCTCAACTTTACTGGGCCACATGATTTATCAATCATTTTTTGATGAAATTTGATATAAAATTAAATCCGGCTATGAGCCTGTGCTCATAGCCATGAAAGTCCAACATTTGGTGTCTTGTTTATTGCCCAGTAAACAGAGCGCAGGTCAGGCAGCTCTGGGGTGGCTCTTTCAGGGGTGAAAGAGGAAAGGCATAAAAAGACGGGAAAATTTAAAAACTTCGAAGAATGTTACTACATCGCATTATCCTTGGACTTCTTATTGATTCCTTCACACCTCGTAGTAATCTAGGCCACTAATTCATTCCATCTTAGATAAAGACTTAACAGATCATAGTAAGCTTTTTAGGAAATTTAATAATCTTCATTCAAATTCGTTTGATTCGTTAATACTCTTGCGACAAATAGAGGTGTTTTCATTCAGGAACATTAGTCTGTGTTTGTAACTGCACTTGACAAATCAACCCTTGAAACACAAAACCACTCATTCATTGAAAGGCATTGAAAACTCAAGAGACAGATATAGATTAACAATTCCACTCCGCCACTCCACCCCATGAATTTTCTCAAATCGTCTCTCCCCTCCCCTCGTTATTTTTACTTGTCTGTATTCTTATATCGTATTAAATGTCTCTTGTATGGATATTATAATCAGAATTTTTGAAAATTGTACAAAACAACAGGACAGATATTGAAATAGTTCGACGATTCCGTTGAAATCCGCTAGGTGACCTTTTTTCAAACCGGAGCACTTGTACAATTGAAAATTTTGTACCATATGGTGTGTATTCACACAATTAGGTTTAACCGAACTATTATTATTAGAGACCCCTGCTGAAAACACCATAACTACCCACGTTGAATACCAAATAAATATCTTAGTTCTATTATTGCGGAAAACGAATTTGAAAGAAGATTATTAAATTTCCTAAAAAGCTTACTGTGATCTGTTAAGTCTTTGTCTAAGATGGAATGAATTAGTGGCCTAGATTACTACGAGGTGTGAAGGAATCAATAAGAAGTCCAGGGAAAATGCGATGTAGTAACATTCTTCGAAGTTTTTAAATTTTCCCGTCTTTTTACAAATTATATGCCCAAGTTAATGCTTTGTCATTGTCTTGTTATTCATTATTTAGGACATGCATTAATGTTGATTCTGCTGCCACAAGACATCTTTTTTATTCGGACGATGAACCACTTGAGGTATTAAATTACATCAGAATTCACATCAGTTTGAATTGAAGCATTTATACCTGATCATATTCACGTTTGCTGGCGCTTGAGCATATGGGATACCCTGTTTACACCCTCTTGGATGACACGAGGTGTAAAACAGATATCAATGTTTATCTGTCTTCTTTGTATACAGATGTCTCAATCTTGCCATGGTTATTAAGAACATGAACATCCAAATAATCCACGCGCTCCTTAGACCAACTCCACGTAAATTTAATGGAATCATGCGCTTCATTAATGTAATTCAGAAACTCATAAAGTTCCTCTTCACTACCCGTCCATACCATGAATATATCATCAATGAACGCTCTGAAGACAAACCTATGGGAACCGTTCAATGTGGAGATAGACGGTGCCATGTTTGCGAACACCTTAAAATAGGGGACAATTTCACGTCAAAAGGCACTGGAAAGACATTCTATTAATTACGAACTACATGTAAACTTTAATTCGAGTAATGTTGTGTATTTGCTGTGTTGTAGAGTATGCGGCATTCAATACGTGGGATCAACCAGCACTAAGTTTCGTTTACGACGTAATGACCATAAAAGTCGTATCAGAGCTCATACGAGACTTTCAGCTAATGAGAAATCGAGAGACGATTTAATATATCAACATTTTCATGGTCCAGGCCACAATGGTATTCAAGATCTCAGTGTCCAATTAATAGACAAGGTTAATCACGAAAGGGACTTGTTCAACAAGGAAGGACAATGGGCATACAGACTTAAATGCATAAAGCCCCATGGACTAAATGAAATGATATATTTTTTGGCCAAAATAGATCTACACGAGAACGAAGAGTTGAATGGGAGAACATTATTCAGGTCTTTTAATTTATAGGCGCGTACTGTTCTCTTTCACAGGTTAAGTCGTTATTTTACGGAGCACGTGTTATATGCTTATGTTTCAAATTCAAATTGTAACTTACATGTTAGTGGCGTGTAACGCATTTTACTGGCTACCCTGATGAAGGTCGGTGTATCCGATCGAAATAAATTCTAGGTGACTCACACAAAACAATTTGTGTATCTTCATTTGTTGTTTTATTTTTTACTATGAAGTCCATTAATTATGAATGCCTGTAGAGAGGCACTCATTACTTCTAGTGACTCACAGGATGAAGAATGGGAAGGGGCACTTAATGAGGACATTGTTGCTTTTTCGGAGTTGGTATTGAAGAGTAATAATTTTGAATTTGATGGAAAGCACTATACCTACAGAAACTTGAAACGTCAATAGGCATAAGAATGGTCTCTTCCTATGCAAATATTTTCATGGACAGGCTTGCCACTGGTAAAACATATTCCATGAACTATAGCCTTAATAGTAATTCATGTAATGTGGTATATCTGATTACATGCACGATCTGTGGACTACAATATGTAGGATATACCACGACTAAGTTTAGACTTAGATTTAATAACCACAAGTCGAGAATCAGATGCCATGGAAAACGTGAACAAGTAAATCAAGAGAATGATGACTTGTTTTATAAGCATCTGTGGAGTGAAGAACGTAACGGGTTGATGGATGCGAAGATCCAGATAATGGACAGGGTGAATGGAGAAAGAGATATGCGGGAAAAGGAGGGACAATGGGCGTATAAGCTGAACACTTTGAGCCCGTATGGTCTCAATGACAATGATGTTTTCTCTGGTCAAAACAAGTGCTCTAGGAACACGTAACAGTATTAGGTTATTAGCGCGTGTGTACGTCTGGGATTGTTTATTGTTGTGTGCGCATGATTAAGAATGTGGTCTAGATTTTTGGTTTGTCTGTGCTCGCGATTGTTATATACGACAGTTCTAAAAGTATTATGGCGCCTGCTTTTGTAACGACCATGTTACCCTAATGAAAGCTGTTGAATGCAGCCATAACACAGGTATTGACAAATTTACAATTTGTCTTCATTTGTGATAAAATATATTTATTCATAGACTGCCCCTTTTTTATATTGGTGCTTGTGAAAGATTATATATATACAAAACGTCTGAATATACATAATATATGAAATATATAAAAAATCTGAAAAATCTGAGATTGTCTCAAGTGCATACAACAGACATACCACTTAGAGAAATCTGAGTTCTTGTCCTGGTGAAAAGGTCGAGTCACGTGGGAGGCTCCTCGGTCAGTACACTGCAAGTATGCGACAGACATGATGGTTGCTTCGTGCGAGGTGAGATGAAGAATTTGACTTCATGCTTTTCTTTCCTATTTTCTCGTCCCATACAGAAAAGCAGTCGGTACAGGCATGGTGTCCCGTGTGTTTGTCATCCTTGCCTGTTCGAACTGCCTTTGAATTTGCTGCTTCATGCAGTTTTATAGCGGACGTTTCCCTGCACAGATTCGCTGTAGCCAGTTAATTTTGTATTCAGTTATTTAGTTGAAGAACTGTGGGTGCATGATGCAAGATGTTTCCTTCACATACATTTAATTAAAAGTAGGTCTCACAACATCTTCTCTATTGTAAACTTGGCTTATGTTTTCTAATAATTTTTACTGCAGATAGAGCACAAGCCTGCTAAGAGAGCAAGATTCAGAATTCAGAATGGTGCAACTTCTGGTAAGTCAGTTATTTTATATTGATACATAAAAATAATCATATAACTTTGTCCAGTTTCAATAATACTAATACTAAACTGAAATATGGAAAACAACAAACAACAACAAACCAAACAAATATATAGTTTAATTACCAGCAGATTGATTTTCATCACTGTATGGACGTATGAGGGGTAGATCAGGAATCAAATTAAATATTCAAAGCGAGTACAGAAAAATTGGTAGCTTCAATCAACATGTCTTCAGTGATGGTGCAATGTGTGTCACGCGCAATTCGTTGAGGGAGAGGGTTGCGTGACTCATTTAAAATAAACCATAAAACTTTCTTATGCAAGCGCATGAGTATAGGCTACTGGTAGCCTATACTGGATGATACTGGACAAAACCCTGGAACCAGGAAATGACAAAGGCATTGCAAGCTCCGAGCATGTTGATGGACCTGTCTGGAAAACAATTGGTGTGATTGAGCTGTGTCAGGAAGAAAGAGAACCTCTTCAGCACAGACGGGAATGGTTAAACAACAAAATAATGGATGCTTCACAAATATTACTGATGCGCCAGTTTCCAATGACAGCTGGCTTTGACACGGTTTTAAACGCTGAGAATCTCAGCTACGTTAGCATTCCAACTGAACCATTCATTCAAATAGTGAATCGTACAGCTACGAGGTGCAGGGACACACTGGCTTACATTGAGCACGCTTGATTGTAAGCCGCGCAAACAACTTAAAACATGACTCGGCCTATAGCAGTGTCAGTTTTGACACTCAAGAAGTAATATGCAATCTTCTACGGTACGGGCAGCCACTGCTCAAAAATGATACAATTACCTTACTTATTAAGGATGCGGACAGCCAGGGCACCAATGAAGAAGACACTTGTGGTTTACATGCAATAGCAAATGCGGTTAGTCTTGGCCTAGAAATTGATTCAGCAACAATTAGCTATGACGAAAACCTAATGAGGGAACACCTTTACTGGTGTATCCAGGATACATTATTGACAATGTTCCCGTATAGTGATCGGACATCTGAATATAAAAAAGAAATAAAACAAAGATCCATTCTCAAGGTCTTTTGCTCGTGCAAAAGGCCAGAAGATGGCTTTTATTTCCAATGTACTGGGTATCATGTCTGGTTCCATCCAGAATGTCAGGATATTTCAAAGGAAGACACCCCAGATGGCGAAAAGGAACCACAATATTGCAATAGCTGCAAAGAGTGTCAGAGTAAAAAAAATGAAAACGAAGTGGATTCTGATGTACAATTTAATTTTTGTCAGTGATGAACTATTCACTAGAATCAGATTATCACAATAGTCCTTATATTTGACAATTTTCGGACATCCGAATATAAAAAGAGGAATAAAGAAAAGATCCATCCTCAAGGTCTTTTGCTCGTGTCAGATTATCACTTACATCTTTATGAAACGCTCACTAAGGCATCAATGGTATCTGAGATTATCACTAGAATCCTTATCAGAAAACCATCACGGATTGGCACTAAGCCATCACGGATAAGTCAGATTATCACAAAAATTCTTATAACAAAACTGTCACGGATTGGCACTAAGCCATCATAGTCAGGTCCCTTAGCATCAAGATCGTTACAGAGCTGACAAAAGCATCAAACTTGGCACAGTTGTAGCTTAGGGCATTACTAAAAATATTGGAGGGGGTGCCCAATGCAGATATTCCTTATAAGTGAATTACAGATGATTAAATGTTCGAAAATTTCACTCATTGGGCCCCCTGTGGTGCTAATATTGAATATTGCTAATTAATGTTTTAAATCACTCACAACGCCGTTTTTATGTGGTAAGTAACAATTTCAGTCTTACATCTATCATTTCTGTCGATAAATACCTTACCAGTGGAACAAATAAACTATTTTTCGACATTTCTCTAAAATGCTAGTACCCAGTCCCACTCTTCCATTTCCCATTTCCAAGATGGCGGCATCCTGGCATATCTACAGAACCTGTAAGTATTTAGCCTTAAATATTCAATTATACTAAGAATTTTTTATAGTTTCATGTAAATAAAACTTATTTTTATGGTTTAGGATAATTTTAAAGTGTCTTTACTACTTGTTTTGCCGTTTTCAAGCCAAAAATATTGATCGTGTGGCTTTAACGATTGTTCAAAATTTCAGAAATAATGGCATTATCTTGGAGTCGATGTATCATCTGTCAGAAAAATACAGCAGAAGAGCTAAGGTGCCCATTAAGAGCATGTGGAGCTACGCTTGATCCCAGGTCTGTTTATAGCTCGTTTCTGCAGAATGTTTCTGAGTTTAACTCACTGGATGCCCTGCCCATCAGTCTTTCTCTGCCGCTCGACATAAATGTTGATGTCTTGATTGAGAAAGAAGCTTCATGACACAAATCATGCCATTAACAATTTAGTACATCTAAACTGAACAAAACAAAAGAAAGAGCAGCTCGCAAAAAAGAAAAGGAACAAGCACAGCCAAAAGATGACGAAGTCCGAGCATCGAAAACACGGAGACTATCTTCTTACGATAAAGAGAACTGTATATTGTGTGGTCAGGGTGGCCAACTTCATGAAGTCACTACTTTCGCCACTGACGAGAAACTCCGCCGCATGATAACGGAACTTCAAGACACCACGCTCTTACCTAAAATTTCTGGAGTTGACCTCATTGCAGCTGAAGCGAAATACCATTTCAAATGCATGATGGACCTGCGAAACCGCTACAGAGGTTACATATCGAGAAAACGACAAGAATCTTGTGAAAAAGAAGATGAGAAAATAAAGGAGTCTCAGGCCTTTACCGAGTTGATTGAATATATTGAGAGGTCTGTTGACAATGGCAAGTTACTGTTTCTGCTTTCCGAGTTGCATTCACTATATGTGACCTTCCACGGGAAAACGTACATTAACGCTTTTCCGTTTAACGGTTTAAAGCGTTCGTTAGTCGTTTGTTTACCGTTAAAACGGTTTAGAAAATCGTTAGAAGCGTTAGAACATCCGTTAGAATTAACAGCCAAGCCGTTAAAAGCGTTAGAAAAGTCGTTTGAAACGATTTCGCACGCCGTTAAAAGCGTTAGTAAAAAGCGTTCAAATTTCCCTTCAAAGGCGTTTAAAAAAAGCGTTAGAAAAGTCGTTTAATCCAAACGTTTAACCGTTTAACTGGCAAGCAAACAAGTAGACAGCACTTGAGATGTTTTTAGCGTTCCGATATTGTTTATTTCTGATCAATAATAATTACAAACATACCTTGTTTTTCGGATGTTCGGTGAAACTTCTCGTTCGTGTGAGTGGCGTGTGTACTCGAGAAGTTTGACAAGAATGAAGATCATTCACGAGACACACGATAGCTACATTTTGAGTCACGTTTTATGATTCCTTTTCGTGTCTTTAATCCACACTTTGGTAAACAAGCACATTTTTCGTCTCAGCATTGGAGAATTATTTATCAAATTAATCTGGAAATGCTCGCATGTTTTTCGATCGATCGCAGCGAAACACTCGTCCCCAGGACTAGCCGCGCGATATGTCGTTATAGCAACGACCGCTTGTTGTTATTTCATTTCATGAGAATCTCGACAACAACAATGGCGGAAGAAGCAGAATTAGATATTGAACGATGCGAAAGAGAAACACAAGTGATGGAGAACGTAAAAGAATTCTTAGAAGGTGGCTGTAAATGCTCCAGAGGTCCAAAAGATAGTCCCTGCTCATCTCAGTTTACAGAGGAAGAGATCATCACAAATTTGAACAATTGTCACGAACTTTCTTCGAGAGAACTAGACCTCGTAATTTTGGCTAACATACAGGCAGTCACCCGCGTCGAGACCGTTGGACAGAAAAGAACAAGAAGTCCTCGCTGCAATTTTCTGTTCCAGTCAAAGCCGATTTGCCGTAATATGTTTCTTATCATGTATGGGATAAGCGACTCTCGCCTTCGCCGGTTACGGGAACATTATGAGAACAGTGGCCTCTCGTCGAGGACACATGGAAACACCAAAAGGCTTCCAAAGAATACACTACCGTTTGCGGTAGTGGAAGATGCAAAGCTGTTTCTAGCGAACTATGCAGAGGAACATGCAATATGCCTTCCGGGTAGGATTCCTGGCTACAAAGACGAAGACATCAAACTTCTTTCCTCACATGAAACAAAGATCGGCGTTTGGCGCACTTTCGAAATCGCTTGCAAGGCCACAGGCAAGCAAGCTGTTAGCTACTCAAAGTTCGTTGAACTATGGGAACAATTTCATCCAAACCTCGTGGTAGCAAAACCAATGACTGACCTCTGCCTGACTTGTCAGCAGAATACAACGAAGCTGCTACGAGCTGCAAATCTGCCTGATCATGAAAAATCAGATTGCGTTCGAGAACAACAAGAACATTTGAACTTAGCGTTGACTGAGAGAAACGTTTACAAAGACGCGTGTAAGCAGGCGACGGACAAATTTCAAGCAATCGAGGGCACGATAGATTTAAATGAAACTCATGCACCGTGTTCGACTGAAGGAACAATGCATTACTCCTTCGATTACGCCCAGCAGGTGCATTATCCAAGCAACCCCATGCAGCCTGGCCCCATCTATTTTAAAACTCCTCGCAAATGTGGGATTTTTGGCATAATGTGTGAGGCCATTCCGAGGCAGGTTAATTATTTGATCGACGAAGCGTCCAGTGTTGGAAAAGGAGCGAACTCGACCATCAGCATGGTTCATTATCATTTTAACCATCACGGACTTGGCGAAACACACGCTCACCTTCACGCAGACAATTGTTCAGGACAGAACAAGAATAACTTTTTCTTATGGTACTTTGCTTGGCGAATAATGAACGAACTTCACCAGCATATTACTTATTCATTTTTAATTGCTGGCCATACTAAATTTGCTCCCGATCGCTCCTTCGGGATCATAAAGAAAGTTTACAAGGTGAACTTTATCTCTTCAATTTACGAACTTGCTGGAGTAATTGAGGAATCCAGTACCGTGGGGGTAAATAAAGTGCAATTAGTCGGAACGCATGACGGCAGAATCATAGTACCAACCTACGACTGGGCATCTTTTCTTGGGCAATATTTTAACAAAATGCCAAACATCAAGAAGTACCACCACTTCCGGTTCTCAAGGGATGAACCTGGTAAAGTTTACTACAAAGAGAACAGCTCTTCTGCTGAAAAATCATTCATGTTACTAAAAGATCCAGCCGTTCGTCCACCACCAGCTATTCTTCCAACAACGATTCCTCCAGAAGGCTTAAGCGATGAGAGAAAAACTTATCTGTACCGTGAAATAAGGCAATTTTGTAAACAAGGGACGGAAGACCTTGTGGCGCCAGCACCGTAGATTGACTGATAATGGAAATTTGTAATTCACTTTTCACATGAAGTTAAACGTGCTCTAATGCTGTAAAAGTACTTTTTATTAAATCCTGTAATAAAGGCAGTTATAGCGGAAATTGTTTTCGTTTACTTAATTGTCCAGCAAGAAGTTTTAGATGCGTTTCGCGCCCCGAATTAATTGCGTAGAGAATATGTTAATTTTTTAGTCATAATTCAAAAATGCGCAATTTCAACTCAAACCTTTAATTCTTAAGCCTGGCTTCCATTGCGATTGCGATCGCAGAGATAGAAAAATTTCTATCTCTATGATCGCAATTGCAAGGATCACAACGTTATGGTTTCCATATGATCGCAAGGGTCGCAAGAATCGCAGCGATCGTCGATCGTAACGATCGCTGCGATCGTTGCGATTCAAACCAGGCTTTACAAAAGCGCGCGGCACTACTGAAACAACAGCGTAAGGAAGGTCGCATTTTTAATCCCTTTTTAATGTGCCGCTAAAATTGCCAAACGTTCTGCGCGCTTCGGAGGGAAAACGGAATTAAACTTAGGCTGAAAAGCATGGACGTAAAAGGTCCCCATTGTAAATAAACCTGATGAACAGCAAATCTCGCCGCACACCCTGAAATAACTTCGGAAAGAGTATTCAATTGCCATTTCAGTGCGCGCCGGAAACCAAAACGTTTCCATCTCTGCGATCGCAGAGATAGGAAAATTTCTATCTCTGCGATCGCAATAACGATCGCAAGGATCGCAACGTTTTGGTTTCCATATGATCGCAAGAATTGCAGCGGTCGTCGATCGTAACGATCGCTGCGATCGTTGCGATTATATGGAAACCAGGCTTAATTAACTTTTTGCATACGTTGGCACGCGCACTCTTGCACACCAAAGCACTTGTCAAAACACGCGTCACAGTCCACTGAGCACGTGAGTTGCTTAGCAACGATAAGAAATGCGAATGTTTGTTGTTGTAACGTACTTTTTCACCAATCACAATACGCAATTGCGACAATAAACTACCAAACAAAAGCAACATGCAGATTACGAGCTTACCATCATTTCGATAGAGAGATACAGAACACGTGTGATCAAATTATCAAGGTTACAACTTTCACCATGTCCATTAATGACAAAGTCAGAGTTCTCTGGAAAACTAACTGCCAGTGGAACGATCGATCACATTGGCCTAAAAGAAAAGATATTAAGGCTTGCGATGATGACGATGGGAAGGACTTGTCTTCCCTGAAGCCAGGCGACTTAGTCCGAGTGAAATTCGGCTCACGCTGGTACAACGCCGAAGTTTGTGAGCGTTGGGAACCCAAACAGCCAAAGAAAGGTAAGCTTAAATATATCTAACGTGGTATTTTAGCAACTATCGTTTACACGTTTGTTTCTTGTAATTGCGATGCATATTTACTCAAAACAATTGTTGTATTCTTTCATTAGCGAAAAAATCTGCACCAAAGCTGGCTCCTGAAGTTCCAGTCGCCGACCGGCAGATTTCCACGGAAGAAATGCCGACCACGCCAACGCCGAATGCCCCCGTTGCTGATCCATATAAAGCTTTCGTGGAAGAACAGAAAAAGAGGGCAGCCACCTGGGACGTAAACCGTGCTGCGAAGAAAGCAAAAACAGCAGAAACCAGTACACAGAACAATTGCTTCCCTTCACAATCTCCGAGAGTGGTCGACCCGCCAACAGCGATAGTGTCGCCAACTGAAAAGACCGATGAAGTGAACCAACTGAAAAGCGAACTCGAGAAAAAAAACAGAACCTGCGAGATCCTGACAAAAAAGGTGGAGGAAATACAAGAAGCCAGTCAAAATGCTGCGAAGAGACATTTACTCGTCAGTGAAAATATTTTTAAGGTGGGTACTAACTTGTATTGAATTAACAATGTGAATACAGTGGAATCCCGATTTTCTTTAACCTCCAAGGGGAACGAAAATTGGTTCGAGAAATCGAGCCAGGGTAATAATGAAGTGTTTGTGTAAGATAGGGGCGACTTTTGGTTCCACTTATCGAGAGTGGGTTAAGGGTTCTAGAAATCGGGATTCTACTGTACTTATATGTATTTAAATGCAGAGTTTGAGCAAAAATCGCTTTATGTCCTTTATTCAACCTAAGGCCTAGTTCACACATGCGATGCAAATGCAAGGGAAAATGCTAGCACAACGTAAAACTCAAACAGTAGTGGATAAGTCATGCTCTGCTTACTTGAATTTGTCCTTGATATGAATTGCCACTCGAAACAAACAAACAAACAAAATTACGCCGCGCTTACGCAAACTGTAAATTACAAACTGAGAATGTTTCTTAGTCATTTTATAAATAATTGTTATTTTGCAGATGGTAGAAAGAATAGAAGATGCTATCGTGACACTTGAAAGCAAAATTTCTGCGAAACTGGAAAGGATTGAAGAGCGTCTTGATCGCCTCGAAGCGGTTCCGAATTCAACCAACCCTGCTCAAGTCCCTTGCGAAATTGTAAGTGCCATTCTATTATAACACAGTTGGCAGAGTCGCATAATTAAAAAGATTACGTAATAGCGTGCTCCATATTTCAATGGAGCACGCAAATAGTGCAAGCGATAAGTAAGTAAAGTAAGTAAAATCTTTATTAAGTTTCTATGGATTTAGCAATTCCCTTCGCCATACTTTTTTCCGCGTGATTTTTGGTGTAGATTTTTATGAATATTTCGAACTTCCCGCGTGCATTATAACTCGATGGTGTACGCTAAAGCATGAACCAATGTGAGTTTTGTGCTTTTCTCGGCTTAAAAAAATTGAGACAAAAATTCATTTAGTTATAAGTTATTAATTTTGAACCTTTCATTTTGTAGTTCAGTGGCGATGACAATTTCAGTCGTTCAAACACTTCATCCACTGTTGAAATCGTGGACGAATCCATAAATCTGACCACGATTGATGCAGATGCCCTTAGAACACTACAGGATGTTGCCGGTTCATTCAGCCCCATCGTTCCTTATGCTTTGCCCCGAGAATCAGTACCTGACGCAGACGATTCTTGCGGCCCAGTGACGGACGAACTAATTCGAAGCTGTGTGACCCCGAGAAAGGTTCTGAAAGTCCGCGAGGTTATGCGTGGTGAAAAAGTGAGACACAGATGCGCTATAAAGCTACTGCCATACTTCTTCACAAAGGATGAGCTTGCCACGTGCAACACCGAAGGAACCTTCGAAAAGGCGCAACTTGACCGGACAAGACTCCATTCACTGAAAGGTAAATTCTATGAAGGTGTTACTGTCATGTTTATTTTTTGCGCGAATATAAGTATTATATACGTTTTGAGGCTGCAGGACTTAACATGCATTTTACCACTTATCAAGAGGCAACACCCTCGAAATGTATAGATTTTTAGAAAATCTTTCGCCGCTTTCTTTAGTCGTTGGCTAATTTATTTTCTCCTTTCGTTTTCAGTTTTGCTGTTTACGAAGTTTCCTGTTGGACCTGAAGAAGAAGAAACAAAGAGTTGGAAAACAGTGAAAGGAAAGATTAACGACAAGTGTCGAGCTACCAGATTTGCTCACAATCGGCGTGAGGGTAGTGAAAATTCGCGTTCAAACTGACTTGAGTCGTAATAGTATTGTAATTTTGGAGCTACTTGATATAAAGAGTCGTAATAGTATTATAATTTCGTATCAAAATTGACTTGTAAATTTAGTATGTCGCAGTTTCGCAAATTGTTTTAAATTTGTTGTAACTTTTAATAAAAAAATTGTCCGCGAAATTGTGTTTGTTTAAGTAATATTAGCTGTCTTTCAACTAATGGGGCGGGGGAGGAGGAAGAGCCTGAGGGTCTTGGTACCCAGTCCCATAGCAATTACATAGACCCACAGCTCAAAACCCAATGTTGACCAGTACCAGTTCCCATTTATTTTATTTTTGGAATACATTTTAGTGTCTTTCAACTAAATAATTCCTCCACGCCTTGATTAATCACTCTATATTGGAGTAAATTAAAATAAAAGATATTTGAAATAATCTGCATGGGGGAGGAAGGTATAAATGTGCTAACAAGTCAGAAGGCCATGTACAACTTACTTGATGCTTCGTGACTGAATCCGATGACAAACAGAATATTTACGGGATGAATTCCAGCGAGAAACATTTAAAAAAATCGCCACTCAATTAATCGCTCGACTGTTTACAATCTTTTATTTTTCCGTGTAGTTGTAGCCTTGTAGGCCTGTGTAGGCCTGTAGGAGATCGATCGTAGAGCCGCCATATTGGTTTCCAAAGGCGAGCGAAACCTGGGGAGAGTACGGTTGCCATGACAATACCATGCACGGAAGGCCTGGGCACAAATTCGATCGATGAAGGCATCGAATTCACAGTGAATGAATGTTGTTTTTCTAGTTTCGGCAAGACTGTCAGAAGAAAATTGAATTCACGAAATGTTCCTTCAAGTTATTGAATGTATTGCTGATCGATTAGTCGAATTATTGGGCAGTAAGTTTGTAACTGAAGTGAACTTGGCAAGCTTTGTCAATTCGACACCGTAAACACCGCGCTTGTTTCAGTACATAGCCGTTTCCTGCGCTTTGTGAATGTGGAAGTCTTGGTAAGTTAGTAATAAAACGCTATTTACAACTTCATAAAATGTCTTGGTCTCTTTTTTAACGACGTTACAACCGATACAATTTGACTGTCCTATTTAATTTAGCATAAACTGCTCCAATCGTACGAGCGCTTCCTTATCATTTCCAATTATTTAAGCTTATATCGACAAGTACAGCATACCCGTAAGCTTTATATTTACACACTTTCGACCCACTTGTATTATGTCGACTCGTCTGCTTGCTTTTAGAAAGTTTAAGCGTTAGGTAATTCGCTTTAACGTTTTCGTAAACCGTTAGATACTCCAGTCAACCGTTAGCCGTTTACAACAAAGCGTTAATCTGCCCGTTAAAAGCGTTCGGAAAAAGCGTTAAGAAAATTCAAGCTACCCGTTAAAACGCTTTCGGAAAGCGTTAGAAATTTTCACTTGCCCGTTCAAAGCGTTAGCCAAGTCGTTCAAATGCTCTGAAAAGTCGTTAGCTATCCGTTCGTTAAGCGTTAATTTTTAGCCGTTTAACGGAAAAGCGTTAATGTACGTTTTCCCGTGGAAGGTCACATATGTAAGTCGACTTGAAACCTTAGGCGTTCACAAACAAGTAAATAAAACTAGACTTAAAACCTCTTTATTGGAAAACTTCCCAGAAGCTCAAGAGCAAAATGATGGCAAAAATGTTGTCGTGATATTCAAGAAAGCGATTCAGGGCATGCTTAAAGAAGCAGTTCAGCATTCAGAGGACGCTATGATTTTAGCTAAAGCTTCAGCAATTGTACGCAAAGACATGTTTGACCATAAAGGCTTCAAATTTTCTGGAGGTTTTACGGAACACTGTCAAGAAAGGTCCGTTCCTGCTAGTCTGAAATCATTGGTATCAATGATATTAAATGGGGTAAACATTGAAAACACTGAGACACAAGAATCCCAATCATGTTTAACAGTATGCCAGACCATTCTTTTCAATGCCAAGGAACGACCAACGGCAAATTCGAAAACCGGCCAGACACGGCATACCAAAGCACGCGAACCACCTCTTCCTTTGTTCATTGGATTTAACGTGCACGCAATGACGAGGAGCAGGACACTCATAGCCAAGTTGTATCAGATGGGAATCTCGGTATCATACCAAAGGATTATGGAGTTGGAGGACATGCTTGCTACTTCAGTTAGTGAACGCTTTGAAATGGACAGCTGTGTGGCACCTGCTTGTTTGAGAAAGGCAGTTTTTACTATCGGAGCTCTAGATAACTTAGACCACAATCCCAGCTCGACGACGGCAACCTCTTCGTTCCATGGCACTGGCATTAGCGTGTTTCAGTTACCAACAGAGAATAATCCAGGTGAGGAAAGGCCCCCAGTGACTTTACCTCCACAGGGAACAGGGCATTCTCTCCCAGAGGAATATGCTACTGTTAACCCTGTGGAGTTAAACACTAATAATGCAGCTGTCCCAGTGTGTGAGGTTAAGGAAGCAGTGAGTTGTATGGTTGAAGAGAAAGAAAATGAAGAACGGTGGGTGGAGCATTCGCTTGGAAAATTAGACGAAGAATCTGTCACTTCTGGTGATATGTTGACTTGGGCAGCATATCACGCTTCAAACCAGACGGAAGAGGACCCACCTGCTTTGACTGCGCTACTTCCCCTGTTCTACGAAAAGGCGGCAACACCAGCAATGGTTAAGCATGGTATGGATGTCTTAAGACAGGCTATAACCTTTCTCAACCCGGATCAGATTCCCATCATCACCGTTGACCAGCCTCTCTTTGCGTTAGCGAAGATGGTTCAGTGGAAGTGGCCAGCCACACATGGAGAGCAAACATATGTTGTCATGCTAGGTGGCCTGCACATCGAAATGGCACTATGGAGTGTGCTTGGCGATTTGCTAGACGGATCTGGCTGGACTGTCGCCTTGAGTGAAGCTGATGTGGCCTCGTCTGGTGTGGCGGATTCCTTCTTGAAGGCGACGCATCTTACAAGAACTAGGTATGATGAAGTGCTAATAAATAAGGTAAATATACGTACATCCTTTTGGGGTGGCCATAAAGGGGGCAATGAATTGAGTATATAATTAGAGTGTTGCACAGAAGAACACCTTTGTTCTTTATTTGAGAAAAGTAATATTATTAATTTTCAGGCATGCTCATCAAGTCACCGCTCTGGCGCTTCATAAACTAAAGAGAGAGGCATTTTCCAAGTGCACTGACGAGACATCGATATCTACATGGGAGAAGTGAGGAAGAGAAGAAGCCCGACGTTTCTCTTCTGGGATTCAATCATACAGTACGAGACACTCGTGTTACTCGTTATACGTGCACAACGGCAGCGTAAATTTAGCTTGTACAAGGAAGCCCTGGAAGAGCTGATACCTTTATTTTTTGCTCTCGACCACACCAACAACGCACGATGGACCCCTATCCATATTCGTGACATGAAATCTCTACCAGACAGCATCGCAAAGGAGTTTCAGAATGAAGGCCACTGGGTGTTGTCTAAAACAGGCAATACGTTTTCTGCTATCCCCTTTGACCAGGCGCATGAACAGGAAAACAAGGTTGTCAAGAGTGTAGGTGGCGCAGTTGGCCTTACAGAGAACCCTGTAGCCTTTAGGTGAATATAGAAATCCACTATAGAAAATTATATTCTCAATACTGTTAATATCAAAAAGTCTTTTATGAACAATGAACAATTTGTTTCATACCACAACAGAAGCGTTTCTTGAATTCTGATTGGCTGGCAGCCTTGGGTAAATAGTACATACTACGGATTGCGTCATCAACACAGCGCACGCGCAAAAAATGCTAGGAAACTAGACAAGTTGTGCACGCGCTGTTCGGACGTATGCTGGACTTTTCTGTATGGCATAAAACAAATGACCGCTGATTTGCAGTGGTATGTCCTCTTATATACCACAAATTATGCCACTGACTGGTCAAAACATACACACTCGGCTTTGCTTAGTGAATTCACAACATTTTGACCAGTTGATGACACGATTTGCCGTGGTATATAAAAGGACATACCACGCAAATCAGAGGCCATTTGTTAAACAGACGAATTTATCTTCATTTACATATACTTTATTAACTGATAAAGCAGAAACACTGCATCACATCAGTTTTCACTTAAAATAACATTATATTAAATTCTATAAATAATATTAATATTATTCAATTAAGAATGGCAATACTGAATTTCGTTTTATTTTGTTTCGTTTTCAGACGATGGATGCTTTCAGGCCCTGAGACAACGAGAATTCTGAATCAATTTAAGGAGCAATATCTGGCAGATAGTGAGGAGTCCTGTGACCGTCCAAATCATGAGATGGGACTAAGTGCACAAAAGACGTTCAAGCAGCAAGTGAACAATCTGGTGGATGTGATTATGAGGATGGGGAACCCTTTCCTGGATGACTTTCCAGAGCTAGTTACACTACACAGCAGAGATTGTATGGATGATGCTGTAGCCAAGGCAGTGCTTAACCTTGAGCAGCTTGGAAAGACGCAGTACCAGGATTTTGTGAAGGCAGTTATCAAGGACAGGACAACCTCAATAAGCAATCCCATAAAGAAGAACAAGCTCCCCCTTTACGGAAAACAGCCCTCACGCACCAAATCCAAGCAGTCGAAGACAATCACGGCACTACAGAACAACGTCGCCCTTTTTGCACAATTGTACATCACAATGCAGAGTCGCGATGCTGACCTCGGGGATTTCTTCAGCCATGAAGTACAGCCATTCCCTCCCTCGTTATCAGAATTTGGTAATCTTCGTCTGCCAAGTATGAAGTCCGAGCTTCTGAAGTGCATCACTCAGCCGCAACAGCCTGACCCTCCAACTCGGTTTGACTGCAGGATCTGTGATGGTGCTGTTATTGTCCATTGTCTTCCAGTAACTGGGGCGATCACTTTCGATGACTACGCAGAGAACGTCTTCATTCCTCATATCCGCAGTCAGGGTAGCAGACGAGTGGACGTTGTTTGGGATACCTATGTCCCTGATAGCCTGAAAGAATCGACACGAGAAAAGAGAGGAAAGGGAGTGCGTCGTAAAGTTTCAGGTGGCACCAAGCTACCGCCGAACTGGATGCAGTTCCTGCGTGATTCAGTAAACAAGGAAGAACTGTTTACATTTCTGACGTCTAAGGTTGCTGCGTACAACTGGCCAGAGAGGAAGACAGTCTGTGACATCAGGTTTTTACTATGATAACATCCTTATCGTTTCATTTATAAAAATCAGATTCATTATATTAAAGGGGCTACGTCACGAGCATGTCGCGGATTTTTGGTCAAAACGGTGCAACAATTGATGGTATTGTGTCTAAACATTTAAAGCAACATATTACCTCAATTTTTGAAGAGAAAACAAACCGCGACCCAGAAAGAACTTGAAGTTTATCCTCATTTTTTCAAGTTTAAATCCATTTCCATCCGTATCATCCGTAGATCATTATCTGTGGGTGTCCATTGATGTGAAGACAATTTTTACGTTTTAATCTTATACTAAAATAGCGTGACAGTACCCCTTTAAGTATCATGCCAACTATTATGTCTAATCCATATCTTTTAGGGATTTCTGTGATCTCCATTGGCTCGGACATATCCATGCCTGAATGTAACCACGAGGAGGCAGACACAAGGATCGTCGTCCATGTTCTCCATGCCATTCAAGTTGACCAGGCAAAATCTGTACTGGTCAGAACCGTCGATACGGATGTCATCGTTATCTTGATAGGAAAGTTCCACCATCTCAAAGTAATTCAACCCGACTTGGACCTGTGGGTGGCGTTCGGAATGGGCTGCCACTTCTCATTCATCAGCGTCAATTTTGCGCTGGTCTAGGTGATGCGCGATCTAGATCCCTACCAGTTTTCCATGCGCTGAGTGGCTGTGATACCACCTCAACCTTCTATGGGAAAGGCAAGAAGTCCGCCTGGCAGGCATGGGAGCTGTATCCAGACGTAACCCCGACATTCGAGTTTCTCGCAAATAACCCCTTCCATCAGCTGATGGTGGATTCTGAACACTTCAAGCGAATTGAAAGGTACACAGTAATCCTATTCGACAAGTTGAGTCCTTTGGATTGCATTAACAAGACAAGAATGGAGCTCTTCTGTAAGAACAACAGAGCTATGGACAAGCTTCCACCAACGAAGGTAAACATGACACCTTTTTAAGCTTTCCATCTCTTTTCTTTCCTGAAGGTTTCTTCATATTTAAATTTCTATTAACATCGTTACAATTTAGTTACATTTTATTTTTATTTATTGAGGATGCCCTTCTACAACATGTCCATCGCTCAATCTTCCAAGCTGGTATCTGGACAACTAGTCAGCACTCACAGCAGGCAGTACCATTTCCAGAGCAGTTTTCCTGGAAAAGAGAGGGCGGTACATGGGTCCCGAAATGGATTAGCATCCCCGAGGTTTCGAAAGCATGCAGTGAGCTCATCAAGTGTAACTGCAAAGGAGTATGCACAAGATGCAAGTGTGCTAAGGCATCTTTGGAGTGCACACCGCTTTGTAGATGCAAATGTGTGAACAGTGTAAACAATTCCTGAACAGTCATATTTTAATTACCTTGGTCGGGAGCACAGTCTAATGACCTAAATAAAGTAAACTATGATCTTAATCGCGCGGGAAGGATGAGGGAGAATAACAGCGCATGTTTTCAGTTAAGGTCATGTGACGTGGCCAAACATGTCCTGGGGAATGTGCCGGTGTAATATGACCGAGTTGGGACTGGGTACAATTATTTAGAATGCTATTCGTTTGTCTTCATATTAGGTAATAAGTATATTACACCACAACCTTGAAAACTAAATTTAAGAGGTGTGTTTAAA